>JABUQX010101831.1:32500-67500 GCA_015478945.1 Trachelipus rathkii
TTTTTTTTTTTTGGGGGGGAGGGGGTTTAGACTTCACTTCTATAATTTATGGGGCAATAATTCCATTCATTTTTAAATTTAAATATATATATATTATATATAATATATATATATATAATATATATATAATATATATAATATATATAATATATATATATATATATATATTATATATATATTATATATATATATATATATATATGATATAAAATTGGGAGAATAGACAAATCTACTTATATTAATTATATATTATTCTACAGTGAACGGGAAACACATTCCCCCATTTTGTATTTTTCCCCAACTCCCCAGACCCCGTTGGAATGTGAAATCTTTTTTTTTTTTTTTTTTCATAAACCACAATTATTATCAAATAAAACACTGAAAAGGACAGGTATTAACCATTTGGATCATTTAATAGGCTAGTTAAAATTGATTCTAATTCTTTTTTTGTAACTTATGAATGTATTAATCGTAATCAATTCTCATTAGCCTATTAAATAATCTAAATGATTGATACCCACCCATTTCAGTGTTTTATTTGATAGATAATTAATAGTTTAAAGTTTATGCAAAAAAAAAGGAAAACAATTTCACCTATATAAAATGGGGAAGTTTTTTCCCTTACATTGTATAATGAAATTAGCATCAGTAGATTCGTCAATGTCTATTCTTCCTGATTCAAAATATACTTATACTATATAGGTTTTAATTTGAAATTTAAGGGAACTATCATCCCATAAAGTTTAGAAATGAAGCCACTTCCCCCCAAAAAATAAAACTTTAAACCACTGTAATTCAAAAATCGTTTGTCGCAGGAATTTTTATATGCACCAGTTTCTTTTCCAGGTGAAATACCCGTCCATTTATACCAATTTTCAGACATAGTGGTGTTTTGTTTTGTTTTATGCCCTCGGGGTATTCCAGGAAGGTCAAACAAAAAAAAAATAATAATAATTTTGCACCACTGTCTCACATTACAAATTAGTTCATAGGTTTTTTTCACCTGGAAAAGTCATTGGTGGAAATAAAATATTTCTGTAACAAACCGTTTTAAAGTTATGGGGGTGTAAATATTTTGGGAGAGGTTTCATCCCTAATGATTATGAAGCTATAATTCCCTTAATTTTCAAATTAAAACCTATAATTAATTAAATTGTAGTGCATGAATTGGGAGGGGTTTGTTACCTACCTCAGTAGTATCTTGGTCAGGGGATATTGAATTACATGTATTTCCTAACTAAGCGGATTAGAGTGCGCATATATTATCTAGGCTTGATTGCAAGCCCTGGTTTGGCTCAATCCATTGGAAATTCTAGCCAGAACGTCTGAAAGGTTAATTTTATTTTATTTTTTGTTTTTGCACAAACTGAACTATTACCCATGGGCTAGTGAAAATTGATGATTGATTTGGTACATTCATTAGACATAAAAGATTAACAATCAATTTTCATTACCTTATTAAATAATCTAAATGTTTGATACCTACCCTTTACAGTGTTTCATTTGGTGGAAAATTGTGCAAAGTTTATGCCAAATTAAAAAAAATTAAGATTTTACCTTCCAGGAAGGTTGGGGAAAATATAAAATGGGGTTCTTCTTTTCCCATTCATAGTAGAATAATGAAATTAGCATCAGTAAATTAGTCTTTTTCCTGATTTCAAATTATATATATGTAATATGTAGGTTTTAAATTGTAAGTTAAGGCCTTTATTGCCCTGTAAAGATAGGTGAAGCCAAAATTTAATCCCTTTTAACTCGGAAACCGTTTGTCAGTAAATTTTTATTTGCACCAGTACTCATTCCAGCTGAAAAATAAATCCTTTATGCCATTTTCATCAAAATCTGAGACATGTGGTGTTTTTGTTTAGTTTGATATGTCCTGGAATAACCCTGTAGAATGGACGGTACAATGAAATCAATGCTTCCATTAGTTTCAAGGTAAGTAAGTAAATACAAAAGTTTAGTAGCTCCTATTTTCAGTACTTTTTGTTTTTAGCAAGAAAATTAACTGGTAAGGAAATATACATCCACTGCAGGGAAGAAACTACCTTGGATAACCAAAGTATTTTATTTTTTTTAATTTTGAAAGTGATTTTTAGCCCTGGAAGTAACCATTATAATAAATAAGATCCTCTTCGTCCTAATTTTGTATACTTATTCTCAATTTGCAAGAATTTAAAAATTTTTTTTTTTTTTTTTGCAAAATTTTTCTCCATTGTGTATGTTGAATTCAATCCAAATTAATGATGAAGCCCTTTATTATCATTTCTGTCATCTGTGGCCAGTATTTTCCTGGTTTTGAGTAAATATTAATTCCACCTTGTATCATCAATTCTTTATTTGCAAATCCTCAAGCCTAGTTTGTTGTGATAAACTTTCCACCAAAAGTCAACTCTCTTACATCTGACTGAGAGGATACTCTTTCGGTAACACTCTTAAAACACATTCTTCTACATGTTCCAGTCGGGGTTGCCTTCCAAAAACCAAGTGTTAATAAAATACAGCCTAGTGGTGGTTTATTTGGCATATATATATATCCAACTTTCTCACACTACCCATTACCTCCTTACCTCCTTGCTAATGACCTCATCCCCAAAATACCTATTCCATCTTGCACCATCAAACACACACACTCACTATCACCTCTTCATTACTGTTAATATTATACACATTTTCGAAGTGTTCTTTCCACACTCCCCTCACATCCATTTCATCAGTTGCAAAAGCACCATCCCTATTCATTATTCTAAGCAGGTTCCCCTTATTCTCATTCTTAACCTTTCGCGCTTCCTATTCCCTTCTAAGTCCTCATTCATCTTCTTTCCAAACTGTTCATTTACCTCTTCTTTTCTCCTATGTATGTACCTTTTATTATTTCTTTTTTCCTTATATAATTCCAAACATCTTTCTTTTGAAACTTCATCATTGGCTTTAGTACATTCAACCACGCTTCTTTTTTTACTTCTAACCGCTTGCATCATCTCTTCATTCCACCACTCACTGTTAACATTCTTACTTCCTACTTTAGCACATCCACATACTTCCTTTGCACTGCTACAATAACTTCCTTCATTTGCTCTCAGGTTTGTTCAGTTTCAACTTTTCACATTCATGGATTGTTACTTGCGATGCTCCTTAGATACATGTATCCTTATTACCTTGTTCACTTAACTTCTCACTTAATTCTACCCACTTCCTTCCGTATCATCTTTCTCTCCATCCAAGCCCCCACTTACTTAATTTTACATAGAACTACATAATGATCTGATAATCTTATTCCTAATTCCCTCACTGATTTAACATCCAATACATACTTCAACATTCACAAAATCAATCATACTTTTCACTTCGATACCATCTCTACCTATACCAATTCTAGTATACTTATGGATACTCTTGTGTTTAAAGAAAGTACTCCTCACAGAAATCAATCACCTTCGTACCATTCTCATTTTCTCCCGACACTCCAAAACCACCTGTTTTACCATCTCTTTTCTGATCACCAATCCAACCATTTAGGTCCCCCAACACAATCTTTGTAGAGGCTTCAGTTTGATTGTGTTGAGCGATTTGAATGGTTGGATGTGTGATCAAAATAAGGATGGTATAACTGGTTCTTTAGGGGTTGCAGGAGAAAATGAGTGGTATTAAGGTGATTGATTTTTGATTTTTATAACGAGAGAGGTGTGTGTGCGTAATATATTTTTCAAGCACAAGAGCATTCATAAGTACACAAGAGTTGGTGTAGTTAGAGATGGTATCGAAGTGAAAAGTATGATCGATTTTGCGTTAGTGAAGTATGTGATAGATGTTAAATCAGTTACTGAGTTGGGGATGGGATATCAGATCATTTTGTTTTGTGTAAGATTAATTGTTGGGACATGGATGGAGAGGAAAGAGATAGGGAAGGAAGTGGGGAGAATTAAGAGAGAAGTTTTGTGAAAAGTATGTGAGAGTATTTGCAAATAAACCAGTTGAAAGTGAAGAAGAAGAAGAAACTTACAAATCTGGATGCAAATGAAATCCTTTGTTAGTAGTGCAAGTGAAGTATGTGGATGTGCAAGTAAGTACAAATGTTAATAGTGAGTAGTGGAATGAAGAGGTGATGCAAGCTGTAAAAAGAAAAGTGTCGTGGTTTAATGTGCAAAAATCCAGTAATAATGAGGTTTCAAAGAAAGGTGTATGGAAGTAAATTAGGAAAAAAAAGGAAGGCTAAAAGTTGAATACGAATGAGGAGGAGGAGGAGGAAAAAATAAAAGGTAAATGATTAGTTTGGAAGAAGGATGAATGGGTACTTAGGGGGATATTAAGCTCTTCTGTAAGGAGATACGAAAGGTGAAAAGAGAGAAAGGGAAATCTTCATAGAATAATTATTAGGGATGATACTTTCATGACTGATGAAATGGATGTGATGAGTGTGGGAGGGAACACTTCAAAAATCTATACAACATTAGCTTTCTTGGTGGAATTATGTCAATTTCTTCTAAACTATTGTTTCCGGTGCGTGTTTACGCTCTCCACCCCAATCTGTGGGGAGACTGAAGAAGAACAGCAACTTACAAATGTAATTGGGGAAAATTTTATGTATACGAGTGTGGTAAAAGGGCAAAAACATTGAATATATTTTTGTACTACTTAATTTCTCATGCTTTTTCATTTAAGTTTTGCTAGTTTTATTCTTCATTTAAAAAAATATGCTTTTGGATGGTAAGTATTATTTTAATTTATTGAAAGTTCTGGATATTTTCATTAAGATTTGGTAAGTTTTATTATTGAAAAATATTCATAAATATCCCAAAAATGCATTTCTTGAAAATAGTATAAATCTTTGTGTCATAGATATGTAATGAATTTTTTACATGGTTTATTTGACATTTTAATTGGCATTGACTCTTAACTTGGCTTTTCAGATGTGATTCAAGGCGAATGGATGATGAGAGTCAAGTGCGTTAGTGTGACTGCAAGTTAAAAACGAAAGAGGAAAAAATATTTAAGCGCGATTCAAATGAAGGGCGATCGGGCACTGACAGGCAAGAAAGGGCGTCGTTCTTGATGGGCTGTTTGGTGATTATGATAATAATGATGAAGGTTGAACATAGTACATGGCTGCTCGAATGAATGCCGTTCGATGAATCTAGCCAATGACTTCTTCCAAGTTCTTTTGGACAACTAGCCTTCTTCAGACACCTCAGAATGAAAGGTGTGATTCAGCTACTCTTTATATACTTACTAATTAATACCACCAATTTTTATTAGAATTTTTTAATGTTTTAACCAGTACTTTTGAGTTATACATCTCTCTAATGAAGTGCCTTTGTTCACATCTTTTAAAATAAAAAAAGTGTGAATGTTACTTCTAATTTTTAAATGTTTACAGTTACTAATTTTTAATCACAGTCCATTAAACATAAATTATAAAAGTGATATGTAACTGCTTAAATACTACTAAATACTTCCTGGGATTTGGGAAATGTTCAGCCTATCTCATAAAAAGCTTGTTTTGTGCCTTTCCGCCCTTTTTGCAACTTTTCCAAGTGTGTTAATATAAGTCTGCTCTGATTGCCTAAAAATGAAGAAAAACTGTGCAAACGAATTTAAGAAAGTTCTTTGTGAGGACTTTTTTTTTTTTTTCCTCGGTGAGCAAGGATAAAACGAAGTTTCAAAATGTGATTTGAACATTGCATAGTGAACGTTTTCTTTTTGTCTGTGATATATTAGGCATTTTTGCGTGAATAAATCTCGTGTTAATATAAAAGTTACCGTGAGGAGCCTGCTGAATGAGCTTGCAAATGCTCTTCGTCTTCTATGCATATGTGAATACCGTCGATCTTAATGCTTACTTTTCATTTAAATGTTAATGAAGAGTTGTTATAATGTGCTAATCACGTGTTTTTACTGAATGTTTGTGCCAGTTTGTTATAATTCTTAACCATCAAAGATAAATATGTAATTAATGTATATACATATAATTATGAGAAACAGGCACAACCCAGTGACTGCCTGATTTAAAAGTGACTGAGGCTGTGTGTGTGTTCTACATTTAAAAATAATGAAAGTGCGTCTGTGATATGTTTCTAGGTTCAAAGTAAAAATCAAAGTGTGCGCGCGGGTGTACATTCCGATTTATCTTTTGTATCAATTAATGTTTAAGTTTTGAAACAAAAAACCTTTAGAAAGACAGTTTTCTATATTATTTATGCGTTCTTTAAATTGTAGTATTTGATCAATTATCCCATTTTAATTTAATGGTCTTTATTTTTTCTTATTAAAATTTTTTTTCTATGAAATTTGTTTGATTTTCCTCACATCAAGTAATTACGGTATTACTTTGTGTTGGATGCCATTATTATTATTATTATAATAACGTCAACTTCAGGTCACCATCGATAGGGTTTCCTCCTGGTACTCTGCGCATGGCTTTACATTCTCCACGACGAAAACTACAGCCGTGCTTTTCCGGAAAAATCCTCGTCGTAGGGGTCGCCTACAATCTCCTCCAATGTTACGCCTCTATGGCTCCCCTATCCGTGTGGAGCCGAGGGTGCGGTTCCTGGGTCTGTTGCTCGATGAGTGTCTCGCGTAACTTCCTCATATTACTCTCCTCAAAGCTAATTGCCGCCGTTCCTTGGATCTCTTACGGCACCTCACCTCCAAGACTTGGGGTGTGGACAGAAAAACCGTGCTCCACCTTTTTACATCATGCTGGTGCGGGCTAAACTGGATTATGGTTGTGCCATATATGGGCAGACCTTCCAGTCTTACCTCCGCCTTCTTGACCCCATTCGGTCTGAAGGGCTGAGAATTGCCACGGGTGCTTTTCGTTCCTCCGAGGGTATGCCTGGAGGTAAAGGCCTGGGTGATGCCCCTTTCCTTGCGGAGGGAGTAGCCCATATGCTCTCTGTTCATCCGTCTTCAGGTTCCTACCTCGTCGGCCTTTACACACCTAATAGAGCGCGACCGTCACAACCCTTCTTATTGGCCATTTGCTGGGGTTGTTACTTCCATCTTCGCTTTCCTCGACCTTCCTCAGCGAGCGGTCATGCAATATGATTTCACCTCTACCCATTGACAGTGGGCTTCTCCGCATCCTGCTCTCTGCAGTGGGATCCAGTCTTTTGAATAAGTCGGAGGCACACCCGGTACAGTTGAGGGATTCCTTTGTCTCTCGCGCGAAGGTCTATAGCGGTTTACACCGATGGTTCCAAGATGGAAGAAGGGGTGGGAGCTTCAGCTGTTTCCGGACATCACTGTATCCCACACCCTTCCACCCTATTTGTCTTTTTTCAGCTGAACTGATAACTATGTCCATGGCGGTGAACAGGATCGGTACCTTCGCCCGTGGGGGTAATTATACCATCTCGGAGCGCTCCCCAGTCGTTGCTTGACCGGTCAACCCGTAACCCTTTGAGTCTTGTGCCATTCACAGTCCCTCTGCTTGTTACCTGCGCAGAACCACAACGTTGAGTTCTGTAGGGTTCCCTCCCATGTGGGGGTTTCTGGTAACGAACGGGCCGATTGGGAAGCCAAGCGGGCGGCTGCACGCGGGGTGTCGTGTGCCCATTACCTTCCTGCTCTTCGCATGGGCCATTTCCCTGCTACAGATTTCTCCATCTCTTTGCGTCGGGGCTTCCTCTCTGGCTGGCAGTCATGTTGGGCGGAGGATGCTCGTGGCACCAAACTTCGTAATGTCAAACCCTTCCTTGGCCGGTGGTCTTCATCTAGTAGGAGTCGCCACCTCCTGGAGGTGGTCCTGGCTCGATTGCGTCTGGGTCAAACAAATCTTGCCCATGGATTCTTATGTCGCGGAGGAATCCCCCGACCTTCCCGTTTTGCTCCTCCAGTTGTCCTCTCGCAGTCGTTCATCTCTTTGTGGATTGCGTTGTCATCTCGACCCTTAGAAGCAAGTTCTTTCCTGACGTGCTAACTATACCTCTTCAGCACATCTTATCCGAATCGTCGCATTTTTGCCTTCCTATTGGAACTGAACATCTTGTATAAGATCTAACCATCTCAGCCTTGTTCCTCATTCGTTCCGTTAGGGATTTCTCCTGTCGTTAGTTTCCTAACACTGTATAGCCGCATTCTTGTGTACTAGATGGGGAGTAAAATCTCCTTTGACTCGTTCATTTATAATGGGGGCTGGCCTTTGAGTACTCGGCAATTATGGGATGAAAAATCGGGAGCTTTAAAAACTATTCTTGAAGCGTTCTTTTTTTGGGGACGTGGAGGCCTAGTGGTTAGAGCATCCGGTTATTGTTAACTCTGCGACGCGGAGTCCAATGTTTGAATCCCGCTGATGGAAAGTAAAATCTCCTTTGACTCAATCATTTAAACTCATCCCATTTGAACTAAATGAGTCAAAGATTTTACTCTCCATCAGCGGGATTCGAAACTGGACTCCGCGTCGCTGAGTTAAGCGACCGGGCGCTCTAACCACTAGACCATCCATATTATTATACTTTACTGAAGCTTCAAGAATAGTTTTTAAAGCTCCCGGTTTTCTCATCCCATATTAGCTGAGTACTCAAAGTCCAGCCCCCATTTGAACTGAATTAGTCAAAGGAGATTTTACTCCATCAGCGGCATTCGAAACTGGACACCGCTTCGCTGAGTAGTGATCGCATTTTTGCTTTCATATTGGAACTGAACATCTTGTATATCTAATATTGGAACTGAACATCTTGTATAAGATCTAACCATCTCCGCCTTGTTCCCCTTTCGTTCCGTTAAGGATTTTCCCTGTCGTTAGTTTCCTAACACGGTATAGCTGCATTCTTGTGTGCTGTGGAGATCCCTGTTACATCCACTCAAAAAAAAAAAAAAAAAAACCTCCATATTTATTCGTTGTAGTCGAGGTTGGGGGGGGGGGGGGGTTCAGACACTGTTTGCGAAATTTTCGTCCTTTAATTCTTTTTTGTTTTATCCTCCCTTATTTTTTTATTATTTTTATTATTTGTCAATGTAATAATTATTTATTTTTTATATTTTATGTATTCCTTTTTACCCTTCATTTCCCCAGTTTGTATCTCTTCTCCATTTTCTGTACGTAAAGTATTCCTGATGATTATCGAGCTGCTGTTTTGCGCGTATACATACATCTTAAGCCCATCTTGCCCTCCTTCCTCAGTGGGTGTGGATTCGGGTCAGAATGATTATATATTATATTTATATATATATATAATATTATAATATATATATATATATATATATATATATATATATATATATATATATATATATATTATATATATATATATATATATATATATATATTATATATATATATGTATATTTATTTTATATTTATATTTATATTTATAATATATATATATTATAATTTTATATAAATATATATATAATATATATATTTTATATATATATTATATATATATATTATATATATATATATATATATATATATATATAATATATACTATATATAATATATATATCAGGTTTTCAAGAGCGAGGAAAGTCGGAGGAAAAAAAAATTGGTCAAGGAAAGTCAGGGAAACGTTTTTAAGATATTGCTGAAAGTCAGGGAAAATTGTTAAAATTTCAAAAAACATGAAGAATGACCATGGACCAAGTTGCACATTTTTTATATACTTTTTTTTCCTTATTGATATAATTGTGAATAAAGATGTATTGATAATGTGATGAAAAGGATGGGCAAAGGAATGGGACATTCCATTAAATTCTACTTCTATCCTGTTTCTTTCTATTTTTAGTTTCATTTTACCTACTATTCTTTCCTATTCTGTCCGTAGAGGTGTTCCAAGTTCATCCTTTCGATTGAAGGGGATTGGTATATGGTTGTGTTTTAGACTGTATGACTTGAATTGTTTATATCTTTTTCTTTTAGGATTTTATAAACTTGACTTGATTCGTTGGTTTGACGAAGTGATTTTTGAATTTTGTGCAGCCAAGGATTTATTATTTATTTATTAAAATTGACTTCAAACAAAAAAAACTAACTTTAGCGACCAGTGGTGACGTCAAAACTGAACCACAGTTTATCAGGTTGGTTGGGTAAAGACCTGATAGTTCCAAGCATCTGTAAAGTATGTAAAAAAGAACTTTGATCTATCTAACATGGGACGCCAAGCCGAAGTTCACATTCAAGAGGAAAACCTATTTGAATTTAATCAAAACTCAGCAGGACCATCCATCATTGGAAAAAACCCACTTTTTTTGTTTCTTTTTTAATAATACAAATATTAGTGAAAAGTGTTGTTCACTGAAAATTATGCCATTCCATCAACTTCTAATCATACTCAACCGCATTGTAAATGACCCTGAGTGTTCTATTACTAACCCAACCAAAAACCAGTTTATCAATCAGTTTTCATCTTTTGCCATTAAAGACATGTTACAAGATCTGAAATACTATGGGCCTTAAAGGTGGTGGTGATAAAATGTCTTTAAACTCGTTTGCAGATATAAGGGAAACATTTAAATTAATGTTTCCAGATAGTGCTGTAGCTTCAAATTTTAAGATGGGGCCGATGAAATGTAAATATGGAATTAACCATGGACTTGCTCCCTATTTTTTCTAGAAAGCAAAAGCACAATACACGCTACTTTGCAGTGAAGCTCATTCTCCCATTAATTAAATTTCAAAATATTTTTGGATGTGATTGTCTTTCTAGAGACTTGATTTAGTTTTTTCTTCATAGTACCTGGAATCAATGTTATGTGTAATTGTGGCAAATTATTAAATTAGGATGATATTTTCGCATGGAAATTCAACAGTGGAAGGAGGGTTATCTATAAATTAAGCAATTTTGGAGAATCTGAAAGAACATAGTCTGAGTTCTCAAAGAAACAGTGCACAATGCTATAAGATCTCATGAAATATTCATAAAAGTCAATCATTTGTAAATGTTGACAAATGTAAGGAGCTGCCCATAGAGCATATGAAGGACATTCTCAAAGAGTCAAAACATAACCAAAAAGAAGAAGAGAATAAAAAGAGTTGAAAAAAAGAAAGTTATCCATACAGACCTATAAACTTGAAGAGCAGACGAAAAAGATGTTAAAACTGAAAGCTTGACAGAAGAAGACGCTATAAAATCAAAAATTTCAGATGCTTGAGAAAAAAAAAGTTACCTAAAATATTAAAAAATTTTAGAACTTTTATGATCCACAGTGGACGTTATTCAACCTTAGGCTATTAATGTAAGCTTTTAATTTATTTTCTTTTTGGATAAATAAAACTTTTCTTTTTGAAAAAATAAAAAAGGAGTGCGTTTGGACGGCTATGGGGAAGGTATAGGAGATTACTAAATTTTGTTTTTTTTTTTTTTTAATTCAGCCATGATAATGAAACAGTTTCTAAAGTAAATTTTCATAATTTAATGTATAACTAGTAATAGCTGCAATAGATGATTAATAGATTTTATTACGGCAAAATAACGAACACGCTGGTCAGGGAAATTTGCGGATTTGGTCAGGGAATTCAAATTCAAAATTTCGGTGTGAACCCTGTATATATATAAAGTTTTACACTGGTTTTTAGAATGATACAAGCTAGCCATGCTTCTAAGTTCTAACTTTTAAGGGTAAAAAAAAAAATGCTTTGTTCCTGTTCATAGGCGCGGGAATTGGCTGTGCGCCTATGCTTAGTCCGCCTTTTTAAAAATTGTTGGGCCTTTGCCCTTACGAATTGATAGTGCGCCACTCGGTGGCGCAACGCAGCTCATTATATATATATATTATATATATATATATATATATTTTATAATATATATATATATAAAATATATATATATATAATATATATTATATATAAATATAAATTTTCTTTTTTTTTTTTTTTTTTTTTTTGATGTAATGTGCACGACCCACAAAGAAGCGGTCACACTGGGTTGAATAATCAACTCTATGGGTGGGTCCTGGATTATACATATTTTAAATGTCAAAAAAAAAAAAAAAAAAATGAATGAATAAAAAACTAAACCAAATAAAACGAATCCCCTTACATTATAAATAGTCCCAATATTAAACAAAATCATATATTGTAAAGAATATTTAGTCCTTGAAGATTCGAGAAAATAGTTACTACTAAAGTGGGAACAGTCGGATAAGATATGAGATAACCTTTTAGAAGGTGTTATAAATTAGGAAAATGGCGACGGCGAATGGGGTCCAGTTGGGGACGATTAATGAAGATATGGTGAATAGATAGCGGGGGCATGGCGACGGCAAAATTCGCAAATGGGAGGAGGGACCCGTGACGTAGTGGCTGTGAGTGATATTTGTATGGCCAATACGGAGGCGTGCAGGTATCACTTCATGTATTCGCTTTCGTCATTAATAGGAAGACCACTCACTAATGCTCGGCTTTATATTTCTTAAGTTAATCACTCGTCCAGCACTCTTGCCAATAAGACCGGAAGCCTTGTCGGAAAGCAGGATAATAATCAAACAAAATATGAAAATAATAATAATTTTTAATTTGTTTTTCAAAGCGTACATTTGAAGAATATGACCTCTACGAAAATGCTATAAATACAGTATATTATTTTTAAAATAACAAATCTAAGGTTATGAAATGTTTGGTAAAGTATACACAAATTTAATGTTTACTTAACAAAACACGTTATAACCAAAACTTAAATTATCATAAAAATTTTAAAATATAATAAATTGAATACTGGAATATATTTACATAAGAAAGGCATTTGGCAAGCGTTTTAGATGGGAATGAAAGATATTAAAAAAAAAAACACGAAATTTCCTCATGTTACGCTGTTCCAAACTATTACAAATTTTGGGATTTGCATCTTATCCGTGTGATGCACGGCTATTTTTTCATCTTTGGGACTACATGCAGAGTTCCGGGTTGTATTTCCGAGGCTACATCGGCCCACCCTACCTAGGATGAAGGTATTATGCTCTGGGCGTGGGTATGCTCCCGGGATGTATAATGTTTATATTCATCATTTGTGCCCATTTATTGCGTAGCGGATGTCTACAAGTGACACTACAACTAGTTTTTTTTTATAGGTATAAATAAAGAAAACACTTTTAAGGAAGGCAGAACTCTCTATCAGTCGCTCCCCCAACCCGACCTCTTCCTGGCCAATTCTAGACCAGAGACCAATAAGGGCTTTGATAACCTTATTGATGAAATAGTAGGTACTCCACCCCAACCAATAGTCTTAGGTAAGGGACCTGTTTCTAAGACTACCCCGTCTAGACCACCAGAGGCTGTTCTAGCCTTTCAGCACAATCTAACCACATCAGCCATCCCAAGAGCATCTGAATCTCATTACTAAACATCAGAATAAACAAGCTTCAATGATCGCTTTCTCATCCCCCCTTCAAGGGACCGAAGTCTTACTTGCTACCCGCTTCATTTTTATTCGACATCACGTCCACTGATTGCAATAAGCCAGCTCATCCTTAGTGATGATTTGGAAGCTGCTTATAAACAACTCTGCCACAGGCTACGCCTCTAGAACCCAATGCCACGTACTTGCTTCCCTATCACATCTGGGGGAGATTCCCATAATTTCTAAAGCTGACTAAGTTTGTAATACGTCAAAAGAGAACCATATATTCGCCGGAGTTCTGTTCAGATACTTCGAATGACATTCTCGCTTATTTACAGACACACGATGCTCCAATCGCCGACGTTTATCGGTTCCCTCTACGTAACTAGAACCGCTCGTCTCAGTCTTCTATGTGCCTTTCCATTCAACCAAAGTAAAACTTGGTTTTACTATGCACATGGTTCAGACCGAAGTGTCCTTCCTGGGAAGGTGTTTCAAGTGCCATAAATTTGGTCAACCTCAGAAATATTGTCGGTCTCCCCAGACCATATGTTCAGCATGTGGAAGTTCTCTCTACGCTAACTAAAAAACATCCTTGTCCTAACTACAAGGGTCACCACCCATCCAACCTCCTCTGTCCACTGCCCCTTCTTTGCCTTGAAAAGAGAAATGTTTGAGCAGTGCGCACTTCATAAGTATGACCGTCGTGAAACAGCCCGCCATGCAGACGAGAAGCTGGCTCATCTTTCTCTTTTTATGCTACAGCGACGTACAATGCCTCTGCGGTTGTCTCTAGCAATGTACATCGCTCTAATACGTTGTGTCCAGAATTTGTTTCACTTTCGCGTTCCTCCGTTCCGACTTCAGTACCGGATAACGGGTCACCCGGCGTGATGATTACGGTTGCTCGAGACAATTGTCCTCCTAACTCCCCTACCATGGTCCGCCGGATCATTCGTCGTTCATCGTCAACACACACGACCACTTCACGATATTCACCTTGTGGAGGTCCATGCCGCTTCCTAGGTGATATCTAACGATTTTGCTACCTGTTAAGCCTCTGAGGTCGATGGCAAACGTTCGTATGTAACCTTCGGAGCTCACTTATAAATAACCTCTCGGAAACGACCTGGTTTGGTTTCCCTGGGAAACTAGAAGACTCTCTTAATTAATGGTCGCGATCGCCCGTCTAAAAGTGGATTTTCCCAGACCAGACATCCGTACTCGCCTGCGTATCTAGCCACAGACCTTTTAAAACAAAAGGAACCCATTTGCACGAGAGAGCGTGGCTCAATCCTGCTAAAATGGGCTCGCCACTTAGATAACCCACGTGGACAAGCACAGTACATTGGATCAGCTTACCGTTCTGATCTGATGCTACACACACGCCGCCTAAGACTGCTTCGCTTCCGCAATATTCAAGTGATTTTGAAACTTATTCGGATGCCACAAAGGACTTCGGACTACTCTTCATCCATAGGATTCTTACGTGTTGAAACGTGTCCCGTTCACAGGGAGGTATTGGATGAGACCTTACTCGGCCGCGGTCGTCCTTCGGGAAGAGGTGGCGATGTCTCGTTGAGGGTGGGTTACCGCTTGTGGGATCAGGAGGAAGGCTTCTTCCTTCTCTGCCTTTTCTCCTCCACCCACCTTGAATTTGAAACCGCCGCCTGAGCCATCTAACTCTTCTCGGCCGAGGAAAGTTACCGAAAATTTGTCTACGGACACCACACACTTGTCTTCCAATGTGTCCCCTATCACTCTCGATGACACCAATTCCACCTTTCCTCTTCAATCTTGTCCGGACTTTGTGATGCACCCCTTGGACGGGCACAGCCCCTTTCCCAGTCTGCAAAGAAGTCTGTCAGGGGTTCGCAAGCTGGGAAGGGCGTTCGAGATGTTTAGTATGACTTGGCACGCCTCTTCGAAGAGCCCTTTCTAGTGGTCGCCAGGAACCCCACCTGTCGTAAGCGGGAAAGTCCTTACATATCCCTGTTGCATGATTTTCCTCTTTCCCCAGGGGTTTGACATTCCGGTCAGTGGGTCGTCCATCGACTCACGGGATCATCAGACTTTATCCTCTGAGACGATTGCTAAATCCCAACACATAGGGATCACGTATCGCTCTGAGCATTGATTATATTTACCTTTTATGACACGTTTTCTCCATTGGAACTGTCGTGGATATTTTGCCAATTATGAAGAACTACAGAGATTACTTGTAGATCATCAGCCGTTGGCTTTTTGTATACAGGAACTAAAACTTTATGACCGAGAACTTTTACAACCTTCAATGTACAGGGAACCTCTTACTTCCTTCAAGTCGTGGAGCCAGCGACAGAGAAGAGAAGCCGCGATTCTGCTTTCCGAAACTGTCTCATTCACTCAAATCCTCCTCTCCTCTCCCTTACATGCCATATAGGCTCGTAGCAACCTTGAAACCTTGCTCACACTGTGTTCAGTGTACTAGCTGTCGCCCAGCTATAAATATACCAAGAAGGACCTTGTCAATTTTTTTCAGGAGTCTTCCCCCCCCCCCGTTAGTCCTCTGTGACTTTAACCTCCGCCACCCTTTGTGGGGAGACTGTGTTACATCCCCCAATGCTGATGGGATGTTTCATCACGGGTCTTCCATCATTTGAACGTTTTGATACGGGCACTTCTTGTGTTGACATTTCATTGTGTTCAGTCTCTGCTATAGACAGTTTTTGGGTGGGAAAGGTCAGCTTTCCTCTGTGAAAGTGACCACTACCCAATCGTCATAACATCCTTATTCTGGCTGGCGATACGGCAGATAGGATTGGTCTTCCTTTCATCAAGCCACTTACTTTTCCATCTATCCTTCAACTACTTTCAGGAAGCAATCTTGAAGGCGGCAACGGACCATATACCTCGTTCATCTTGGACCCGCAAATCAACAACTTCCTTGTGGAACCAAGACTGTGCTCTTGCTAATCATGAAAAACGTAAATTACATAGGCTGTATAAACTAACTCCCACACCTTCCTACTTGATTCTTTTTAAAGCTTCAGCAGTCCGATCCCGGAATATTTATTAATCGAGGAACAAGGAAACAATATTTTCGCACCTACTCTTATATCATCGGTCCATAAGGTATTGCAAAAAAATTTCACGAAAATACCATACAGATCCACCTCACTCTGGTTACATCCGGCTTACCTCTGATGTCATCTCTGCTAACGGGGTCGTGGTTGATGAGTTGGGCTATCACTTTGCTTCCTGCTCCAGCGGGTCCAGGTATCATTAACCTTTTCGTTCTGACCGCATGCGGGTGGAGAATAAACTTTTCTGTTTCCCCCTAGAGAAGATCTTCCATGCAACAGATTTTTCACCCGAGCAGAGTTCCAAGACGCAGTAAAACTATGCAAGGATGGGGCGCCTAGCCCTGACGACATTTCCTTTCAGATGCTAAGGCATGCTCCTCCTGCCACTGCATTTCTCCTCAGCTTACATAATAGAATATGGGTGGAGGCCAAACCTGGGAAATATCCAACTTCTTCCGATAACCATCGCCTTATTTCATTGACCTACTACGTATGCAAGCTAATAGAGAAAATTTTGTCTTCCCCACTTGTCTTCCTTCGTTTAGATAGCTATATTTGTGAGCCATTTGCTTCTAACAAAATGCCCTTGGCCGTTGTTTTTTTTACCTCGAAAAGGCGTATGATGGCACGTGGAAGATGGGAGTTTTGCAAAACCTTCACTCCTTGGGCCTCAAGGGGCAACTTCCTCTTTTCATTGAGTTATCTACTGTTCGGATCATTCGTTTCCAAGTCTGTCTGTGGTACACACTGTCGAGAAGTTTTATCATGGACGAGGGGGTGCCATCAGCCAGTGATAGATGATTGTTGGTGTGCTGTGGTTCGTAATGAGGTTAATGCCGGAGTGCGTCCGATATTCACATTTCTAACCTCGTTTCTCTGTTCAATCTAATGTTGACAATACATTAGACCCATTTAACATACTGGAAGGCAATACTTAATTGTTAATGGTCGCCGTTCTAGTATAGAGACGTCGCCACAGAAAAAGGATTTCCTTGGTACTTACTGCATTTGGTTTTAAATTCTTCATCTGCCTGAAACCTAAAACTCGTTTTCTTGCGAGGTGAAATCGCAGTAGTAGGGGTTGAATACCATCGCTTCCTATTTTATTATGCCTCTATGGCTCCTCCCCTCCTTGTGGAAACCGACGGGCGAGGTTCTTGAGTTTGCATAGACTCGATGAGACTCGTGTCTCGTCGTACCACTTCTACACACCACACACCATTACTCATACATTAATCTACTTCCACCATTTCCTGGGAGATACTCCTACCCATCTCACCTAAGACTTGAGACATGAATCCATACACTTTACATCATTCTGATGCGGGATAAACTAGAATTTGGTTTTTGTCTGAAGTTATTGGAACAGACGTTATCCGTCCTTACTCCGTCTTCTTGACACATTCCAAAGACACGAGAGAGATTCTGAGTAATATGCTACGGGGAGCATTTGTTCTTCTCTGAGGAGAAACACTGAGGTATTAAGCAGTGGTGATGCTACATGAGCACTGCGGGGGAGAAGCCCATAGTCGCTCATTATTTCTTCGTGAATGCAGGTTCTATCGCATCGAGGCCTTGATCACACATAATAATGAGAGACGCTTCCATATACAAATTTTTCTTTTCGGCCTTTAAGCTGGGGTTTATACTTCATCTTCTCTTTCCTCATACCCTCCTACTGTGAGGGCCATGGCACTTTGATTTCTACTCTATCTATTCAAACTGTGTTTTCCGCCTCTTTACTCAAGAGACGGAGCCACACCTTATACAGTTGAGGGATTCCTTCCTGTCCCATATGGAGGTCCATAGCGACTCCTATAGTAGTTTATAACTGATATTCAAAAAGGAGGAGGATAGGGGATACTTCGGCTTGTTCTTCTCTCAGCATCACTGCGAGATATTCACACCCATTCACACGGGTCACGTTCGTGTTCTCTTTCTTAAAAAACTGAAAACTGCAGAAAAGTGTCCATGGTAGTGAGAAGAATCAGTACGCATCCCCTGAGTGGCTTAACTATACCATCGAGTTTACCGGATTCCAGAAACTCTCCTCGGTGTTTCTTGACAGATCAACACCGATATACACATTTGGTCTCTGCCTATTCCCTGAAGAGTTCCTCTGTTTATCTGCGAACAAAGCAGCAAAATGAGTTTTTATGAGGTCCCCTATCATAAGTATTACCATTGAATATGATTCAAAAGCCGAACGAGAGGCCAAACAAGCGGCAACTTGCCAGGGTGCTGAGTGTTCAATACCTTCTCCAAGCAGTACATCTTATGGTCATTTCCTTGCGTACAGATTTCTCCATCATTATAAACGAAGGGTACCTCTCTAGCCGGCTAAACATCTCGAAGAGCGAATGAATCGTGACGAAACTACGGAACGTCAACCCGTTCATTCACGGCTGGTGTCGTCATCCTGGTGTAAAGAAAGAGTCACCCTCCTTGTGAGGCTGTCCTGGTCGATCGTCTCTGGGGTCATACATACCTCATTCACAGAGTTTTTCTTATGGCACGGGGATACCCCAACCTGATATTTTGACTCGCTCTCATCTGTCCTCTTACAGTGCGTTTCATATCCTTTTTAAGGTTGCGAGGCCAGCTCACCCTTGCAAGTATGTTTTTCCTGATTTGTCATTATACCTCTCCCATGACATCGATTTAGCACATTTTTATCCAATATTCTCACTTCGTAGTTGACCGAGTTCTTTTGCCTAATGAGGAGATAACTAATATCCATGTGATTAAAATATAATTCATCTATGCTATGTTCGTATTCGTTTCGTTAGTGGCGACTTCTCCCCTTTATTTATACACTGAGCACTGAGAGTAAATCCACAGTTCTCTGGGTTGTGAGTATTAAATGAACTCAAAAATTATTAATTATTAATATTATTATTATTATTATTTATTATTATTATTTATTATTATATATTATTATTTATTATTATTATTATTTATCTATCTACTTATTTATTATATTATTATTATTATTTATTATTAATTATTACTTGATTATTATATATATTTTATTTATGTATTATATGATAAATTTATTAAACATTGAAATTAAAATTATAAAATTAAAAATTAAATTAATATTAAAAATTAAAATTATATGTTATAATTTCACAAATTATAATTTTAAAATAATTATAATTATAATTATACTAATTAATAATTATATATATAATTTAATATAATATTATTTATTATTATTAATTATTATTATTATTATATATAAATTATTATTATTATTATGTATTATTATATTATTATTATATTATTATGATTATTATTTATTATTATTTATTATTATTATTAATTTTTTTATTATTATTATTATATAAGTGTCATTGTAGTGTATGTGTTTATTTCGGTATATGATTATAGGTGATTTGGTATTAGTGGTTATTAATTATTATATACCATTATTATTATTATATTGAAATATTTTATTATTTATTATTATTATTATTAATTATTATTATTAATTATTATAATATAATTAAATTATTATTATTATTATTATTATTATATTTTTATTATTTATTATTATTATTATTATTATTATTGATTATTATAATTATTATTATTATTTATATTATTATTTATTATATTATTATATTATTTATATTTATTATTGTTTAGTATTAATTATCTTAATATTATTATATTTTATTTTTATATTTTAATCATCTAATCATAAGAACAATATTTTATTATATTTCTTATGCATTAGCTTTGTCATTTCACAAATTTTATTTTTATTCTTATTAAATAAATTATGAGTCTATTGTGGCGTTTTTTTGTTAACAATAAAGTATTACAATTTTACAAGGAATAGGCGTCCTATTGCTGTTATTTAAAATTAATTTTAAGTTTATTTATCAGGCTATAGTAGTTGGAAGGAGGAAATTCATTGTATTAAATTCAGCTCATTCAATATTTCTGTGAAAACCTTACGTTGGACTTAATATTACCAGAATAGCAATTAAAATTACATGCGTTTTTTATTATAATTTTGGTTATTAATACTTATGATATATATGTAATCAATAGCCTTCAATTATATAATATACAAAACTTTATGTATCGTTTTTAAATGATTAATATTTTTATTTAGCGGTCTGCGAAATAGTAAAAAAATTAAAATTTTGAATTAAATTATTAAGCATTACTGTACATCATTTTCTCAAGCCACATTTGAAATCATTCCCTAGTTTTGTTGCTATGCGGGAGAAAGGGCATAAGAGGTTCTCAGTGAATGTATTATTCCCTTAAATCTATAAATTATTAATATCTAAGAATATTATTTAATTTTTCAGTAAAATCTTTGGAAATATTGTGTATAAAAAATATTTGCGTGTGGCAGAAAATATTGGAAGAAATTCTCTTCAAAGAAGAAGACATGCGACTTTTTAAAGTTCAGAATATATCAATTTGAACAGAACTTCTTAAACATGAAGCTCTTTAATTGAAGAAAAACTGTTCTTTTTTAATGAATATTTTCAAAAATCCAAAAGCATATAATGAAAGTGCAAAAATGTGATTTTTTCTGGAATAATTTTTTCTTTTATTTTCATTATTCAATTTTGCATAAGATTTCAAGGTATTACATAATATATTTAAATCAGCTGTTGCCCTGTGTAGAGATCCATACTCTGCCGACTATTCCATCGGGCAACATTTGTCTGAAATTAAAAGATTTATTCCCTTAACCAACCACAAATAATCAATTTTAAATAAACGTATCTCCTCAAATTAAAAATACTCAATTTTTTAAAACTATATCTGGGGGTTTGAATTACAATAAAAAGTTATAGGTAGTCTTTTCTAACTAAAAATCACTCTTTTGCATTAAAACTTATTTTTGCTGGATATTTTTTCGACTATTAATCAACATGGGAATTCGGTTAGTTTAGATATTATTATGATAATGTACCATGATTACATGTTTGCTAGTTAGTATATTAGTTATTACAATTATTTAGTTAATAAGTTAGTTAGTTAGTTTAGTTTAGTTTAGTTAGTTAGTTAGGTTAGTTAGTTAGTTAGTTATTATGTTAGTTAGTAGTGTTAGTTAGTTATCGCCCTTAGTTATTATTTAGTTAGTAGTTAGCTTAGTTACGTTAGTTAGTTTAGTTAGTTAGTTAGTTAGTTAGTTAAGAGATGAGTTGTTAATTAAGTGTCTGACCTAACATATTTTTTAATTTAGATATAAAATCTCTTGTTATCTGATAGTAAAGGTTAAGTTAGATTAGTTGCTTTTCGTAGTTAACTTAATTAGATAGTTAGTTAGTTAGTTAGTTAGTTAGATTAGTTATGTTAGTTAGTTAGTTAGTTAGTTAGTTAGTTAGTTTAGTTAAATAGTTATAGTTAGTTAGATTAGTTAGTTAAGTTATTTGAGGTTAGTTAGTTAGTTACGTAGTTAGATTAGTTAATTAGTTAGTTAGTTAGTCTAAGTTAGTTGTTATTAGTTAGTTAGTAGTTAAGTTAAGTTAGATGTAGGTTAGTTAGATTAGTTAAATAGTTACGCTATTATTAGTGTTAGTTAGATTAAGATCTCAGTATATTATTAGTTAGTTAATTATTGATAGTTAAGTTAGTTAGTTTATGAAGTTAGTTAAGATTAGTTAGTTAGTTAAGTTAGATAGGTTAGTTATTTTAGAGTTTATTGTAGTTTAGATTAGTTATGTTAGTTAGTTAGAGTTAGTTAGTTAATAATTAGATAGTTAAGTTAGTAACTATTATATTAGATTAGAAGTTAGATTCAGGTTAGTTCGTAAGTTCCTTTAGTTAGTTAGTTAGTTTATTAGTTAGTTAATGTTTATTAGTTAGTTCGTTAGTAAACTAACTTAGAATGGTTAGTTTTAGTAGTTAGTTAATAGTTAGTTTAGTTATGATTGCTTAGTTAGTTAGTTAGTTGTTAGTTAGATTAGTTAGTTATAATTAAGTTAGTAGTTAGTTAAGTTTAATTAATTAGTTTTAGTTAGTTAGTTAGTTAGTTAGTTATGTTAGTTAGTTATGTTAGTTAGTAGTTAGTAATTAGTTAGTTTAGTTAGTTTAGTTAGTATAAATAGTTAGTTAGTTAGTTAGTTAGTAAGTTAGTTTAGTTAGTTAGTTAGTTAGTTATTAGTTATTAGTTTTTCCGGTTAGTTAGTTAGTTAGTTAGTTAGTTAGTTAAGTTAGTTATAATAGTTAGTTAGATAGTATAGTTATATCATATATAGATTATTATTAGTTAGTATCTAGTTAAGTTGTTAGTCTAGTTAGTTATTTCATTCAGTTACGGCTTAGTTAGTAAGTTAGTTAGTTAAGTTAGTTAGTTAGTTATAGTTATTAGTTTAGTTGTTAGTTAGTTAGTATACTAGTTAAGTTATAATATAAGTTAGATATCATCTATATAGTTAGATTAGTACATATAGTTGGTTAGTAGCTTAGTTAGTTATTAGTTAGTTATATTATATTATATTATAAGTTAGTTAGTTAGTTGTTAGTATAGTTAGTTAGCTAGTTAGTTAATTAGTTATATATATAATTAGTTAGTTAGTTATTAATTAGTTAGTAGTTAGTTAGTTATATCGTTAGTTAGATAGTGTCTTAGCTTAGCTCCTAGTTACGTTAGTTACGTTAGTAATTATTAGTTAAGTTAGTTGTCAGTTAGTCTTAGTTAAGTTAGTTATTAGATTTATTTCTAGTTATATTAGTCTCAGCTTAGTTAGTTAGTTAGTTAGTTAGTTTATTATTATTATAGGTAGTTAGTTAGTTCCGTTAGTTCAGTTTGACACTCCTAGCTGCATAGCTACTTTAGTTTAGTTGTTAGTAGTTAGTATAGTTAATAGATATAGTTAGTTAGTTAGTTTGTTAGTTGAGTTGTTAGTTATTTAGTTAGTTAGTAGTTAGTTAGTTAGTTAGTTAGTTTAGTTAGTTAGTTAGTTATTAGTTAGTTATTTAGTTAGTTAGTTAGTTAGTATTTTAGTTAGTTAGTTTAGTTAGTTTTTCGTTAGGTTTTAATTAGTTTTTAGTTAGTTTATAGTTAGTTTTGGTTAGTTTTCGTATAGTTAGTTTTTGTTATTAGTTTTAGTTGGTAGTGTAAATTGTATTATAAATAGTTAGTTATTAATAAATAGTTAGTAGTTAGTTAGTTAGTTATTATTAAGTATAGTTAGTAGTTAGTTAGTTGTAGTTAGTATGTTAGTTAGTTAGTTAGTAGTAGTTAGTTAGTGTTTAGTTAAAGAAATAGTTAGTATAGTTAGTTATTTAGTTACGTTAAATTTAGTTAGTATAAGTTAGTTTTAGTTAGTTAAGTTAGTTGTTAGTTAGTTAGTTAGTTAGTTAAAAAGTTAGTTAGTTGGTTTATTAGTTAGTTGAGCTTAGTTAGTTGGTTAGTTAGTTAGTTAGGTTATATATATTTCAGTTATTTAGTTAGTTTAGCCTTCTAGTTAAGTCTAGTTAGCAATTAAGTTATGTATAAGTTATAAAGTTAGTTAGTTAGTTGTTAGTTAGTTAGTTAGTTATTAGTTATTTAGTTATTTTCTAGATAGTTAGTAACCTCTTAGTTTAGTTAATTTTGTTAAAGTTATTAAGTTGTAAATTTAGTTTAGTTACGTAGTTAGTTTGAGTGAGTTAGCTAGTTAGTTTGAGTTAGTTAGTTAGTTAGTTAGTTTGAAGTTAGTTAGTTTAGTGAATATTAAATTAGTTAGTTATGTTATATATGTTAAGTTGAGGTTAGTTAGTAGTTAGTCTAAATTATAAGTCTAGTTAGTTCACATATATATAGTTAGTTAGTTAGTTAGTTAGTTAGTTAGTTTAGTTAGTTTAGTTAGTTTGTTTCAGTTGGTGCCAATTAAAAACATTTGAGCAACTCATAAATTATCATATAAAGATTTAGTTAGTTAGTTAGTTATGTTAGTTTAGTAGTTAGTTATTTAGTTAGTTAGTTAGTTAATAGTTATTTGTTACTTAGTTAGTTATTATTAGTTAGTTATGTTATTTAATTTCACACTTTAGTTATAATAAGTTTAAGTAGTTAATTCTAGTAGTTAGTTAGTTAGTTATAAGTTAGTTTATTAGTATTTAGATTAAGTTGTGTAGTATATTAGTTAAAGTATTAGTTATAGGTATAGGGAGTTAGTTAATAGATTATTAGTTAAGGTGTAGTCAGTTAGTCCAGTTAGTAGTATAGTTCAGTTAGTCCAGTTAGTCATTATTGTTAGTAGTTAGTATAATATATTTATAGTTGGTTGTTATTATATATAATTAGTTAGTTAAGCTAGTAGTTATTAGTTTGTTAGTTTGTTAGTTAGTTAATTATTTGTTAATTTGATAATTTGTTAGTTTGTTACTTAGTTAGTTATGTTAGTTAGTTATGTTAGTTATTTAGTTATGTTAAATAGTTATAGTTAGTTATGATGTATTGTTAAGGTTAGATAAGTATAGAGTTAGTTATTTAGGTAGTTAAATATATATTGATTTAGTAGATATCTGTTGTTTATGATTTGTATTAGTTAGTTAGTATAGTATTCTTTCATTTAGAGAGTGTAGTTAGGCATTGTTCTAGAATAGTTAGATAGTTATTAGTTGTTCATTAGTTAGCAAGCCAGTTAGTATAGTTAAGACTACTTTAGCTTTATTAAAAGGTACGAATAAATATTGTAAAATTCATAAATTCTAGTAAAGTAGAAATCAAATACAATATCTATTTATGACACCTGAGAACACCCAACCACAGACATATCACATATAATATATCCAAAACAACAAATACTAATCTAGATGGAGGCGAGTCAAGCAGATTAGTTCTAGTATATAGTAACGTCGCAGATATCTTCTTAATAGAGTGATCATACGAGTCACGTATAACAAATATTCCCGCAACTAGCCTTTTATGTATACTGTCAAAATCTTTTTCTAGCTTCTGCGTGTTTCTTCATTTCTCAAAGTTCCAAAATATAGTAACAAATATTAATATGGATCTAATACCTTATAATCTTTTTCCTGCATCACACTAGAAGTAATTTGAAATTGAAATTATAGCGACAAAAGCCATTACAAACTAGTAGGACACGGAATCCCCCGGAATTGAACATTTCAGGGCTTGGAGAGAAAAGCTGCTGCGAGGATGTATAAAAGTAAGCCGACCTGACTTTCCTGCAGGAAAATTAAGAGTATTGAGGTATGAGCATAACGCGAAAAGAATATAAAAAAGGAGAGAAGCGAATTTGAAGTCACAGGATATTTGTTTAGGAACTTGACTGCACAACGTCAGCTTTATGAACAGGGCGATTGTAGAGTTAGAGTAAGTATTTTGATATGAACGTCTGAGTTATTTACTATGTTAATTGCAAAAGAGCCCACTGTTAATGTCAAAGATAAGCGTAAGAATCAAAGTTTTTGCTTGGCAGCTTAGAGATACGCAAACGAAAACAATGCATAACGATTAAATTAGACTTTTGTGAATTGATGCAATGGGTTTCCTAAATATATAATGAAAGGTGACATCCGGATTAAAATTGGCATCAACGTCATCGAGGTGATCGTCCGTTTTAGGAAGGTGGCAGCACCACGAATCAAGCAGGGAGCGGATGCAAAACATATTTAACTATATTCTCTGACTCAAATACTAGCACGTTCCCTCAAGTTTTAGAAGCAGCCATATGATCAGACATTTATTCCGAAAAAAAAGAAGGCCGCTCTGAATCTTCTGACTATACCCTATATCACGCTCTCAGCTTGAATTCTAACTTAAGATCTTTGACCCTTATCCCATCTTCCTCACTTCTAGATCATCTAATATTAACTCATTCCCTTTTTTTAGATACACCTATCGTAGCGGCTTCGACCCCTCGAGGCCTACTGTGAGATATAACTTTACTATTCTAACCGATTTAAGATTTTCCGCTCTTAGGAACTACGAGGAGACTTGCTTGCTCGGTGGCGCTAGACATGATCCAAAGCATTCCGATCGGTATTGACCGTCACTGCTCTTCTAAACTTCTCCTCCTTTGGGTTTCCTCCTTCTCTTTGCTTACTATGTCCAATTTCTTTCAATCGTTCAATATTGCTGTTTTGATGGACGAGCTTCTTCTTTGTTCAATAATGATCCAGCAGTCTTCTGCTCCTATCTCCTACTTTATTCTACTTTCATCTCAATCGGTCCCTCTCTCACCTGCATCATCTAACTCTATACACAATATGACAATGATTAATCCTTTCATTCTATCAACTCCTTTCAATTTTTTGCTCCCTCTTATTTCTAGAATTGCCTCTTGTCTTAATCTTTCCGACTCTATTCTTGCTGACCTGGATAGAATTTCATTTCATTAAAAATCCAACTTTTGCAAATCTCCATATCTAAAACACCCTTCTAACTTTCCTATTCTCTTTCAAAAGTTTCCTCTCTATATGGTTGCCTGTAGACAAAAAGTAAAATATCCTTGGCCTTAACATAAACAAAAAAAGGTCTTAGAGTATAAAATCACATGCACAGGACGGGCTGTTATGGCGGCTTCGAAGGAGAAATGGGGAGTCTTTTAGAATGCCTTGACCTTTTTTCCTCTTCTCAGTTACTACATCTATATTAGAGTCTCATCCGCCCTTGTACGGAGTATTGCTCTTATATCTGGGGAGCCTCTTGCTTCACCGTCTTGTTGGATAGGGTCGAGTCAAATGCCAAAAGGCTTATAAACGTCATGATACTTATCCATTCCACTATGACACCCTATCTTATATGAGCAACGAAATGATGTTGATGCTTTATCTCTTACTCTATAGGTACCAAGAGCAGTACAGTTCGAAGGAAACTTAGTGTAACGTACCACCACTCTTACGTCGCCCTCGTAACACAAGGGGTGCTATATCTGCACACGATTTTGTTTTGATATTGTAACTCATCAGATTAGCATTCTTTCAACACTTTCCTACCACTTTCTGTTTGTGAAATTTCTTTCAAAATATTCAGTGTTTCCTGCTGAATTCAATCTCCCCACTTTAAATCCTGTGTCTGTGCTCAATCATGTGTTGAGACTATAAAGGGTGACTTTGGTATCGAACTACACCCACCTCAATATGTTAATACTTGCTTTGCCAGTGATTGAGCTGGCGACAACTGTAAATATACTATCACTATACTTATATATATAATATATATAATAATATATATTTATTTAATAACAATACTATATAATATATATATACATATATAATATAATCTAATAATATATAGGTATATATATTATGAGTATAGTATATATTTATATAATATAATTATATATTATATTATATATAGATAATTATATTATATATATATAGGTTATAGTATTTTAATATAATTATTATAAATATAATATATATATAATATATATATATATATTATAATTATATAATATATATAAATCTCATATATATATATTTATTATAGTAATATAATAATATATATTACTAGGCCAAGCGTCATACCTTACGGTAGTAGTATATAGAAAATAAGTTATATATAGTATATACATATATAATTATATAATAATATAGTACTTTTTTAAGGATCTTCTAACATTAATCTTATATTATATATATAGGAGATATATATATATTATAGTAGAAACTATATAATATATATATATATAATATATATATTTAATATAATATATTATTTAATATATATATATATATGTATATATATTTTATATATATATATATATATATATATTTATATATATATATTAATATATATCTATATATATATAAATATATATATAAATATATAGATAGTATTTATATAATGTAAATATAAATATAAATAATCTAATATAATATAATATAATTTGCTTTTGGTAGTAGTTGACTTATATATTATATATATTATATAATATATATATTTATATATTATATATTAGGAAGCCTATCTAAAAGCCATCATGGCAATGTAACTAAAAAACTTATAAACATATAACAGAAAGAAAATAACATTTTTGATTTAGGCATAACGGGGAGCAATGTTCATCGATGAACCTTTGAAAAAATTGTTTTAATTCTCATATTTATTAATAACACCTTGAAAATATTGTATAGATCTTAGATCCTGCAAGCGTTCGCTCTGATTACCTTCCATCGCCTGCAGTAGTAATAGTGATGGGAATCACAGAGTTTACCTAAATATTGTATTTTATTACACATCTGGAGAAAATGTTTATTTATTTTATATTTATATTCCTTTTATTTTCCCTCCGACGGAGGGACAGCCGTCGTCCCCCGGTAGGCTGAGAAACCTCAACTCTGTCCATCTTTAAGGTTTTACCCGTGGTCGGTTTTCCTTTAGTTCAAAAAATAAACGAAAATTCAATCATTACCAGCATAAACTTGCCACGCTTATCGGAACTTAGAGCTTCCTTCGTAATTCTGCAAACGTGATAAATATACTATAAAGATTTCCAACATTATTTTAACAATTTTTATAATATTTATAAAAGCATATATTATTTGCTTTATCTTCCACTTTATTTATTATCATGGAAAAAATTTATTTTTGATATATAAATTTATTTATTATTTCATTATGTTATTAGTTTTTTTTGTTTGACATTTGCATGTTGGCTTTCGGGTATGGCGTTACCATATTAGTAGTATTATATAGTAATATATATATCAATATATAATAGATATATAAAAATAATTATTATGGTATTATATATATATAGGATATAAATTTATATATAAATTATTAAGATATATATATATAAATACTAATTATTTATATTACTTTACTGTGGTAAGTCTAAAAACGCCTTATTAGAGGTTTAATGAAGATATTAAAAACATGTGTCTCAAGAATATTCAAATAATTGTATATGCTAATCCTTCAGAGTGAGAGAAATCAAGACGAATACCATTAGTGCAAAGAAATCATCTGGATATATATATAGGACTATACGTAAATATTATTTTATATATATATATATTTTATAACATATATAATTATTATAATAATAAATATAATAATGAAGTATATATATATATGATTATATATATATAATATATATATATATTGATATTAAAATTATAATCAATAGATTGTGTCAGAAAAGAGGTTATTTCTTGGAAACCTGAGGGTTGAAAATGCAAAGAGTAGAGACAGTTGTTTTTTGAGATGTATTAGAGAATTTTTCATCGGTCTTCTTATTGATTTCGAAACTTCTCGTTACCAGGTGCTAATTAACTTTCATGCGCATTATTTATCTGAACTGATAAGTTCTCTTTTAAAATGATCATTCGTTGTAAGGCTTCAAGCGGTGACACAATATTTACTACTGGTTAAGCTTCGTGCTGAGATATTAATGTTAATATGTATATATTCCATATAATGTTATTTTATTGTGCATTCAATTTAACATTCTGGAAAGCTTTAACGGGTAAACTACTTCGTTTTGAGCTTGGAAACAAACTTTTCTCAATAAACGTTAAAATATTACACCTGTGTATATCCCACATAATTAACTACTATTATTAGTTATAGTTGGAAGACCTAAGGCCTTCAAAGATATACTCCTAAATATGTTCTGACTTGCAGTGCGACTAATCTAAACTAATTATTGCATCAGAGCCAAATATTCAAATTCTTCTAGAATTTTCGATCGAAGTTCTAATCTGAAGCTTTCTATAATCTGAATAGGCGTGAAGATGCTGGTCTAAAATATTCTGATGAGCGTAATATGCTGATCTCTAAAATAATAAAATTATATAACAAAATTTAAACAGGAGCACTATGTACAAAAACTGAAAAAGTTTTAAATTTATAAGTTTTATTTCTTTCTAAAAATTTAGTATTTCACTTAATTAGTAAAACCTATCTGGCGTTTAAAGTTCTACAAATTTTTAGTATTTCCGTTAGTCGTAAAATACTTAGCGTTATAAAGTTATAAAATATCCTACGATGAAAATTTATTAAAGTACATATCATTATATCTATTTGTAGTGTAGTAGGAAGCAAAGTTTTGTCTTATATTTTTCATATTATAGCTGAGATAAAGAAAAATTTTCTCATTTACAAAAATCCTTTTTCGAAACACAAAAAAACTGATTTGTTTTTGTTAAGCACCACATTATATATTCTGCATGAAGTTGCGCTTGAAAAATCTGCGTTCGATTCGATAAATATTCTGCAGAATAGACCTGTAATAAAGATTTTAATATATATATATTCATAAAGGTAAAGAAATAAATAATACTTCTGCTGCGTTTAGTGGAGAAGTCGGTCTCTTGTATATAATTTTGTAGTTTTTTAGTTAACTGTCCAGATATTTATATATAAATCTGGATTGTTTCAAATAATTGAGACTTCTCCTCCTTATCAAATATAGTTAAATATTTTTGGTTAAATATTTTTGCGTTATAAAAATAATATATTTATTCCGGCGATTTTTATAATCTTTGTCGGTAATATTAGATTTGTCGTTAATTTGGCGTATTTATATTGTCCTATCGCTAATCATGTGCCTCTAACTCTAGGTCGGTGTATATTTGCGTATATTTTGCTCATATAAATAACCAGTAGCATTTTTTTTTGCGTTTATTTTTTTGCGTATTTTTTGCTTTTGCGATTATTTTTTCAAAATATTCCAATTTATTTTAACAAATGTCTCTTTTCGAAAGGGATCAACTTCAACAAAAAGTCGTGTCTGAAGTTTTGGAGGACATGAGTCAGTGTAAAAATTTATCGGAGAAGGGAGGACGAATCAAGCACTCTTCCTCGTCGCAAAGAATTAGTGAGGCCTCATAATGATTATAGTCTGAAACTGTATAGGACTTATTATATAAGCCTTATCATGAAAAGAAAATGTCACGCTCGCTTTTTTTTTTTTTTTTTTTTTTTTTTTTTTTTTTTTTTTTTTTTTTTTTTTTTTCAAAAATCTTCTCGATCTCTTCTGCCCACTGAAATAGCCAGGTAAGATAATATCGAGCGTAATTCCTTCAAAACTGAAAGGATAATTAAACTCAAAGAATGGAGAAGTTAAAAACTTATTGAATGCTCACTGATGAAAGAAATGTCATCAACAAAGCTTCCATTCGTTCAGATAATGGACTCGTTCCAATCTTTGGACGACGGCAGAATAAAGTGAAAAGCGATCCGATTTAATCAATACCCAGAATGAAATAATTTAATCTTGGCGTTACACCTTGCGTTTTAGAGGTTCAATCCATCTTCTTCTCCGTCTGCGCCTCCTGCAGCTATAAAGGCCTCTCTTGAAGACGGAATATCACGTCCAAGAGATGCATATAAGGAGGATGATGGAAATGTCAGAAAGTAATTCATTTGCAGCAAAACAGGATAGCTAACAAATTCCATGGCAGTAAGTGTCTAAGTCAGGGTGAGGGGGAACCGCATTCTTCGTTCATTTTATCTTGTCCTTTTCAAATTGTTTATGGTGCCTAAAAAGATATTATTCTAGCGCTAGCTACAAATCATGCAAATTTAAATCTATTGTTAATCAGGTAATTGCGCATCAAAGATATTGAGCATACTAAACGTAAGTCGACCAATTTGGAAGTCCTTTCGAATAATATTAAAGAACCTTTACTTAGACGAATCATAATATTTTATTGATTCTCTGTTTCATAAATCTGATTCGTGCGCTATTTTAAGAGAATAAAGTCTGACAAAATACGGTATATCCGTCGGAAGTAGGAGCATATATTCATAGAAGCTCAAGGAGTTTGAGACTCGGATTGTCTTTGAGAATGCCTGTCGCGGGGTGGCTGTAGCTCACTTGAGTTCGGATAGGTAATCGTGGACAAACATCCAACTAGGCCTATTTTCTTCCGTGAGCTCAAAATTAATCACATCACAGAAAGATATACCTTCCGTTAATATATGATTTGAGAAGCAATACGGTCAAATAATCACGTTAATGGAGAGGTGAGGGAAATAAATTGACCAACTTAAAAAGGGATATGACCTAATCGTGCTCCTTTTTGAGGCATCCAAAATCGCTCAAATGGTCAGCCGCTTAACGCTTCCCTTCTAAGAAGCGATACGTTCGCTAATCTTCATCGTCAGAAGATAAACAGAAAGACAGTCAAGTAAAGATGTGAGATTAAAAAATTATCCTAAAATCACTTTAATTTCTGAAATGTAATTTTGCAACAGAAATCAATCGCATGATTTCTTGTGAAGTATATTTTTCTCCTGAAAGCAGGAGAGATCGCTGTAAAGAGCTGCGCATGTGCTTCAGCTGCTAAGCAGCAAGCATTTCGCTAATAAATGTCCTGCTAAGAGGTATGGACTTAGTCACCCATGCGGCAAATGTGGCCAAAAATCCACATAACGGCTCTATTTCTTCCAAATAGCAGGAAAACCGTGTCGGTGGCTTATTCGAAGATAGTTCGTCCGTCGAACATCAGTCCGCGAAATGAGGCAAATGGTCAAGCCAGCGGCTCTTCTAATCATATCTCTGTATAAATACAGGTACAGCCTCATCCGTGGATCATAAATATTCTTACCCCTATCTCTCTCCCTTAAGCTCAGAAGGGCAAAAAATAGTCCTTAATCGCGTGCCTTCTCGATTTCGGTAGTCAGTCCACGTTATTTTCATATGAGCATTTTCTTCCCAAACAAATGGGAGCAAACTCGAAAATCACTGTCTTCCTATCATCAAAAGCTCCAGTTAACTTTTTGGGAGAGGAATTAAGACCCCTTACGGAATCTTTAAATTTAAGAGAGGGCATTTGGTTTGTGAAATATTCTAGCCTAACCTGTAAATATTGAATTACATGAATTGGATAATCGCTATTGTAGTGGTAAAAGGCTCTAGAACGAGGAGACTAATGAAAACATATATTACCCAAAATGGTTTCAAAGTGGCAGATGTCACTATCAAAATAATATATGTTGACAGGGTTTCAAAATATTATGGCCTTGCTGGGCAATCGATCGCTCTTTCATTTTATTAAAGCATTTAGAAACCTTGTAAAAATGCAATGTTCCGGGCGAGAGCCTAAGACGACTTGTCATGGCGTTACGTGGCTTTCGTGGCTCTGTAACATTTTTTATAGACCCTTCCCATAATGAATTAATCTTTGGGAAGAGAGTCTTCTTCGCCGAAACTCGCTGTCAATAAATCATGACGAGAATTACAAAGAGACTCACCCCATCACCTTCTAAGATATTCAAAGATCTGCAGGAACCGTCCGGAACATGTACATAATCCTTGTAGTGGAACCGGTACCTTCGTACTTGCGACCCACTCTTACATACATACTGAGTCCGATTTGAAAAGAACATTGGGCCTTGAGAGAACCTCTATAAATTAAGTTCTCTGGGACTCAATGAGGCGGGGACCAGGTTCCATCGACGAATATTCCATAATAAAAAGAATTCCACGAAGGGATAGAGCTCCCGAGAGCACGGAAGGTACCACGTAGGATACGGTCCGGTGGTTATCAGGAAAATTCTTGAGCAGAGTTCCATCAAAAATATATCAATCACGTAGCTCATGAGCTACGATGCAACGAGTCATAAAGAAAGGAGTTGCTGCTCAAGCTTGCTTGAAACAAAGTATGGAGGGAAATAATCAAGAATAACACAAGAAAGAAGTATTGTGGGCTTGATGGAGGTGCATCCGAAAGGATATATCATAGCATTCATCTAGAAGATACCCCACCCCAGACACTTATTCATAAACAGGCCCTTCAAGTGACGACAAAAATTTCGTCCCGTCTTACACCTGCAGCCTGAACGATAGGTTTGTATGGTCCTTCGACTAATCAGGTACATACGAAATACCAGGGGTAGATTTTAACGCTTCGCCGTGATTTAGAATGTATTACTGCCTTCAGAGAACAAACAAATCATACGTTACTGGCGGATATATATTCAAAAGGCCTTCCTCCAGATACAATTAAAAAGTTAAGAAGTAAGGACAAGAAATCGCTATGCTGCGTTGCTTTCTGGGAGGCTGATGGCGAGTTATTCACTCTACCGTTATGCCGCACACAAACAATTTCTTTCGAGAGAATGGCGAATATCAAGTCCCCTATGTTTAGGGGCTGTTATAACAACATCACGCCAAAAAATTCTTACACTCCTGATCTTAAATGTATCTCTCTTCTTCAAAATAATCTGTACGTTGATAATTCTTTTTGTCACACTACTCGTCTTCGTCTGTCAACGAACTTCAAGATATTTTTCGAGAGGCACGCCTCACGTATGAGTGAGGGGGGCTTCAACTTGTGCTTCTGATGTACTCAGAAAGATTGGTCAGGATCGTCAAAAATAGTTCAAGGAGAGGAGGCTAAACTTGCACTCATCAGTGAATGAAGAAAGAGTTTTAGGTATTTATTATTAAAACCAGGGTTCAAGATAGTCTGGTCCTTAGTGATTTTCATTAAATATGTGTCTCTGACCGCAGAAGGACACCTGCGCGACGGCAGATTTCAAAGTTTTTCGACCCCTGAGCTCTTTACCCGCGGCCGGTCATCGTCCGACGGCCGTCTTTCTTATGTAAAAAAACGTGGGAAGGTGACAGGGGGGGGGGACGATAGTAAATCGCTAGCCAGAAATTCAAAAATTTCATGAGGAGAAATTTGACAAGGACCTTAACTCTCTGAAGAAGGTCTCTTTTAGAAGATCTTCATTTGAGTCAAGTGACTCTGTTTTTTACTA
>JABUQX010101832.1:0-5000 GCA_015478945.1 Trachelipus rathkii
ACCGCACTAAATTCATAAAAACTTATATTATACCTTGCAATCATACCTTATATCATACCAATGACCAATCAACGTTCAGTATGAAAGGAATTTTGATAGCTGCCAGACGTACGATTTTAAATAGATATTTAATAAGAACATTAATATTTTTGTTTTTATCTTTATTATAGGTATTATTATCATTATTATTATAGTACTCATAAAAGCTTTTTGCCAATGCTATTAACCACTAGATATTTGAAACAAAGCACGTTTGATGACTGACAGAAATCATGTTCCAAAACGCCAATGTTAATTACGTCAACATGCCTAGCTGTGACGTCATAAGCCATACCTAGATGTGACGTCATAAATCATATTCAATCAGGACCAGATATCTTCACACGATTTTAATAAAAGTGTGACATACGTCGGGAAACGCAACTAATACATGAGGAATCATCCATTTATATCAAATTTTAAAGGATAAAGAAGGAGTGCATCAATAAACACACGGTCTTAAAACACATGGTGGAATAGTATCCTAACCTAACGTTTCCACAACTTTCATTGAAAACATGTTCCTATTATTATTATTATTTTATTATTATTATTATTATTATTATTATTATTATTATTATTATTATTATTATTATTATTATTATTATTATTATTATTATTATTATTATTATTATTATTATTATTATTATTATTATTATTATTGGTGGTAGTAGTAGTAGTAGTAGTAGTAGTAGTAGTAGTAGTAGTAGTAGTAGTAGTAGTAGTAGTAGTTATTAATATTTATAGGGAGATTGAATGCTGTTGTCTGATGTAAAACTTTTATCACGACTGGTCTTATTCTCTTGGAAGTTGGGACTTTTATATTATTATTATTATTATTATTATTATTATTATTATTATTATTATTATTATTATTATTATTATTATTATTATTATTATTATTATTATTATTATTATTATTATTATTATTATTATTATTATTATTATTATTATTATTATTATTATTATTATTATTATTATTATTATTATTATTATTATTATTATTATTATTATTATTATTATTATTATTATTATTATTATTATTATTATTATTATTATTATTATTATTATTATTATTATTATTATTTGTTATTGTTATTACTATTGTTATTGTTATTATTATTATTATTATTATTATTATTATTATTATTATTATTATTATTATTATTATTAAAGGAAAGCTTTTGATTATCATCCATTTAAAATTAGTTTAATAAAAATTATTATTATTATTATTATTATTATTATTATTATTATTATTATTTTTATTATTATTATTATTATTATTATTATTATTATTATTATTATTATTATTATTATTATTATTATTATTATTATTATTATTATTATTATTATTATTATTATTATTATTATTATTATTATTAATCATTCAACTGAAATACGGAGACAGACATCCGTAGAATTTTATTATTTCTGTGATTTTGAGGAATTTGAAGTTTTTTTTCTTTTAATTGTTTTCTTTTCTTTTCTATTTACGTTTTTTTCTATGTAAAATTCTATTGATTTCTATTATTATTTAATTTTTTTTTATTCCTCGTTTTCTATTATTTTCATATTTTTTTTCTAATTTGTTTTTATATCATTTTATATCGCTTTTTTTTTTTTTTTTTTTTTTTTTAATAGTTTTCTATTATTGTCAAATGTTTTTTTATTTTTCTATCGTTTTAGCTTCTCAATTTTCTTTCAAAAATATTTTTTTCATTTTCTATCGTTTTCAATTTTCTCCGTTTCCTATCCCTTTTCTATCTCGTTTTATATTTTGTTTTCTTCGGTTTGTAACATTCTATTATCCTCGTTTTCAATTATCACTATGTAACATTTTTTTTTTGTCTTTGGGCAACACTTGTAATTTCCTATTTTCTTATACCTTGAAGGTATGAAATATGGCTAATATTTCCTCCATATTTTGATTTTGTGACCATGATAATGAGATTTAACAAATTTACTAATTCGGATATAAAAAGTTGGTGAATATAATCATTCTCGATTACACAAAGTAGAAAAAAAACATATCTCAAAAGTAGCATTTATTTATTCTTAGTTTATACAACAGAGATCTCAAAATATTTAGAAGTGAGAAGCTTTTCTGTATTTACTCATATACGGTAAGATTGCTTTCACGAGTATCAACCTATTCTGAGTCTCCAATCATGCACTGATTATGGTCACCTTGGTAGCGGCCTCCAAAGTCCAGAATACCCTTGTGAAATCGCTCGCCATGCTCCTCTGAGTATGCCCCCATGTTCTCCTTAAATTTAGCAAAATGAGAATCAAGGATATGGACTTTGAGGGACATCCTGCAGCCCATTTTGCCATAGTTCCTGACTGAGGTCTCAACAAGTTCTTCATAGTTTTCGGTCTTGTGATTCCCAAGGAAGCTACGAACAACTACATCAAAGCTGTTCCAAGTTGCTTTTTCTCTTAGCCAGCTTCTCGTGAATTCCTTGCACTCTATGATCTTTTTTATTTGTGGTCCGACGAAGACACCTGCTTTGACCTTTTCTTCAGACAGCTTAGGGAAGAAGCCATGCAGGTAGATGAAGGCTGAAGGCTCCTTATCTAGAGCTGTGGGAAATTGCTTCATGAAGCATAATTTTATGTGTAGTGGAGGAAACAATATTTTCTGGGGTCCAACATTGACATTGTTCCCCCCCTACACTGAATTCAGTACTCTATAGTAAATCCTGCTTTTGGTAGTTTTCTGCGGAGGCCCTGCTGTCCCAGAGATAAAGGTAGCTTGGATACTTGGTAAAGCCGACTTGGAGACCCATCACCATTTTGAAATCTTCGATAACTTCCCAATTATGTTCTTCATATTTCAAGGCACTTGACAATAGCTTCAGGCTGCTGTGTTCCTCTTTGAGCTACACCAAGCGAGCCAAGGGAAGAGATGGATACATTTTCCAGTTATGAGGTAGCACAACTTTGAGACTCATCGATGAGCTATCAATGAAGAGGCGAAACTCGCAGGGGTTACAGGCAATTCCAAGGGCCTCAAACAAACCTGTCACATTGTGGCAAAAGAGAAACCCACCTTTACTGGCGAAAAAAGTTGCAAAAGAGTGGTGACGTTTTCTCTGCCTTGCGACTTTCACACTTTCATGTAACATATTCCCCTGCTCGAGTCTCGACGTCAAAAGCTCGGTATTGGACATTGTGAGGCCATGATATCTGATCAAATCGTTGATGTTTGGGGAAATATGGGTTTCTCTCCTCAGCTATACTATGTTCAGGATCAACGACTTCATCGTCTACTGATTTGAGACTTTTTCCTGAAGATGGATGTTTACCCTTTATAGGAAAGGGTACAGGGAGCTCAGGGGAGCGTGGCACTTAGGCAATGGTTGACGGAAGGTTTGGATATATAATAGCTGGCGCATTTTTGCCAACTCGATGCTTGGACGGGTCCACCAAACACAAGAAGCAATTGCTGGAGTGGTCAGTTGGCTCTCTCCAAATTCGTGGGATTACAAACTTAAATATCTTTCACTCATTGTTATTAAAAAATAAATTACATAAATTCAAACTTTAGTTTAAAGATTCCATAGCCATCAGATTGAAATTCAGAACAAGGGAGCTGTTTATATACATATATATATATATATATATATATATATATATATATATATATATATATATATATATATATATATATATATATATATATATATATATATATATATATATATATATATAATACTATATATATATATATATATATATATATATATATATATATAATATATATATATATATATATATATATATATATATATATATGTATATATAATATATATATATATATATATATAATTTATAACTAATAATAATAATATATATATATATATAATAATATATATATAATAATATAATAATATAATAATAATAATATATATATATATATATATACGGTATAATAATAATATATATATATAATAATATATATATAATGTATAATATATATATATATATATATATATATATATATATATATAATATAATAATATATATATATATATCATAACTGCTATATCTTTATAATAATAATATGTAATAATATGTATTAATAAAAATATATGTAATAATATAATAATATATATATAATAATATATATAATAATAATAACATAATAATAATAATAATATATATATAATATGTATAATATATATATATATATATATATATATATATATATATATATATATATATATATATATATATATATATATATATATATATATATATATATATATATATATAAATATATTCTATATAACTGCTATATATATAATATATATATATAGCATATATATATGTAATAACATATAATAATATGCATATATATATATTATATAACAACAATAATATAATAACCTTATATATATATATATATAATATATATATATAATAATATATATAACATATATATATATATATATCTATATATAATATATATATATATATATATATATATATATATGTATTCCATTCTAAAGTTCTCTTGCAAAGTTGGCAGGTGGAATGAAATGCCCTTTGCTTCTCTTGGTCCTCAACAGGCATGCCAAAATATGGCTTATAGGCCTCGCACATTTTAGCAGATGTATTCACAGGTTACTTTTTTGCTCTTGTCTTCATAAATTCACAGCATACATAACAAAATGCGTCTGCCTGATATTTGCAACCTCAATGCAGTCTGTGCTGAATATATCAATCACAGACAACGTATCTCCATTTGAACAGCTGCTAGAAGAGTGATAACAAATCAGCTAACTATATTGATACTTGAGCTTTCGTTCTCTGTATTTATTTCGTCATCTAAGTTGCCAGAACGTTCAAGAAATAAAAATATGTCGTGTATTTAAAAAACAATTTTCTCTGGAATGCAAATAGATCAGTTTGAAAACTGCGCTGTCAAGGTAACAAAAGCAAAGTTTGAAGGA
>JABUQX010101832.1:10000-12500 GCA_015478945.1 Trachelipus rathkii
AACTGATTCAAATTAGATCAAATTAAGTCCAGATAACTCGCAAGCTGATTGCAAATATGAAGTTGAACTCAAATTAACTCAAACTGATTTCAAATAACTTTCAAATTGTTTGCATATATTGAACTCAAATTAAGTTCAGACAACTTTCAAATTGATTGATTATATGAAATTGAGTTCAAATTAACTCAAACTGATTTCATATAATTCAAATTGATCGCATATATGAGATTGAACTCAAATTAAGTTCAAATGACTCAGACTGATTGCATATATAAATATGACTCAAATTAACTCAAATTAAATTGAAATATCTCTCAAATTGATTGCATATATGTAACTGAACTCGAGTTAACTCAAACTAATTTCAACTAACTTTCAAATTGATTGCATATATAAACTGAACTCAAATTTTCAGATAACTCTCAAATTGATTTCAAACATGAAATATATAATAAATTAAGCGCAAATAACTTTTGACAGGGTATGGCACTCGTCGCTACTCTCTAAGCTACCTTGGTTTGAATTTCCTCCTTCGCTTTGCTTCTTCTTGTCTAGTTTTTTTTTCAGATCGTTCCATTTCAGTTCTTGCTGATGGAGCAACCTCTTCCTACTTTCTTATTAATTGTGGTGTCCCTCAGGTTTCTTCCAACTTTATTCCTACTTTTCATCAACAATCTTCTAAGCTACACTTCTAACTTTGTTCACTCTTATGCCGATGACTTAACTCTTCATTCTTCCGCTCATTTCAAATGTGCTCCCTCGTTTGTATCTAGAGTTGCCCCTCGTCTATAACTTTCCAATTCAATTCTTGCCTACCTGGTCGAGATTTCTCAGTGGGGTAACCACAATCTTGTGAAATTCAGCTCTTTAAAAACTCAACTTCTTCATATCTCCCTCTCTAAAACACCTTCAATTTTCCTATCCCCTTCGACGGCAATAATGTCTCACCTGTAAACAACATAAACATTCTTGGACTGAACATAAATAGTGAATTGTCTTGGAGACCTCATATCACATCGGTTGCTAAAATGGCCTCAAAGAAGCTGGGAATTCTGTTCAGATTGCGTGAATTATTTTTCTTCTGCTTAGTTACTAGAGTTTTATAAGGATCTTATTCACCCCTGTATGGAATACTGTTCTCACATTTGGAGTAAATCCAGTTTCAATCTCCTTTTGGATAGGGTTGTGGCAAAGGCTAAGAGACTTATAAAGAAGTATTCCATACTTTCTGATATTTTGACCCTCTTTCTCTGAGACGTGGCATTGGTGCCCTATCTCTTTTTTAAAGGTATAACAACGGCAGGTGCTCGAGAGAATTGACCTCTCGCATTCCTCCACCACTGCGTCGCCATCGTAACACAAGAGGTGCCTTACTCTTACATGAATATTGTGTGAATATTGGAGACTCAAGGATCACTGGTTATGGTGCCTTCTTCTTTTCAACCACATCTGTTTTGTGGAACTCCATGTCTTCATCTATTTTTCCTGCAGTATTCAATCTTCTTCTCTTTAAGTCCCACGTCTTCGCCCACCTGAGGGAATTGAGTTAGGTAAGGAACTGGGTGGGTTTACTTTCCTTTTGTTTTTCTTTTTGTTGTTTTTTTGCCCCTTCTTTTAGAAGAGGGCCCTGCCCATGAGTGGTGGCATCGTGCAATATATATATATATATATATATATATATATATATATATATATTATATATATATATATATATATATATATATATATATATATATATATATATATATATATATATATATATATATATATGTATATATAGTGTATTTTTGTTTAGTGAATCTGAAGAGAGTTTGAGAGGATTGGTGAGAGATTTGGCAGGGTGTGTAAAGGGAGGGGTTTGAAAGGTTATGGTTATGAGTGAGGACAGTCCTCGGTGTGAAGTTATCTTAGATGGTGAGCAGCTGGAACAAGTGTCTAAGTTTAAATATTTAGGATATATGTTGGATAAAAAAGGAACGGATGATGCAGAGTGTAGTAGGAAAGTTGTGAATGGCAGGTAGGTGGCTGGTGCAATTAAATCCTTGGTGAATGTAAAGAGACTAAGTCATGAGCGGGCTAGGATCTTACATGAGGGTAAGTTGTTATCTGTGTTAATGCTTAGTAGTGAGACTATGGTCTGGAATAAGAGGTATAGATCTAAAGTACAATATGCTCAGATGGACAATCTTAGGGCGTGTTAGGTGTGAGAAGAATTGATAAAATGACTAATGAACGTATTAGAGAGTTGTGTGGTGTGAAGAAAGGGATAAATGAGAGAATAAATGAAAGTACGTTGAGATGGTTTGGTCATGTGGAAAGGATGGATGATAGTCGGTTGGTTAAGCGGATGTATAGTGGTGAGTGTGTTGGGAATCGACCGGCTGGGAGACCGAAGAAAAAGTGGATTGAGTCAGTAAAGATAGAATGTCTGGAGGAGAGAAATGTGAGTTTGGCAGAGGCGAGAAGAAAGGTGCATAATAGGAGTGAATGGCGGGGTTTT
>JABUQX010101832.1:15000-30961 GCA_015478945.1 Trachelipus rathkii
CAATGGCATGCATAAAGCCAGTTGAAGGATACATTTAGCAGACGTAAAAGAATGTTATAAGGTCATGAAATGTGCCCCTTTCTTAATGTTGATTTTTTATTCATGTAAAAAGAAAATATAAAATTTTATTTAAATTATGTTTTATTTTTTTAATCGAGATATTCTGTAGTACTTATGTATTAGTGTACTTCCCTCTGGTTTAAAAATAGTAAAGGATTTATAAAGCTGACGATTGCAAAGGTTTAACTCCACAAAGTAGTCGACTGGCTGATTGGCTGACTGGCCTTTGTGTGGCTGAATGGCTGCCGGTAGAATTTGGCTGAGAGAGGACCCAGTGACTCAGCTCATATTTACACTTCGCTCGTGCTTCGCAGAGCCCGTCTCATCTTTTATAAATGGTCTCGACGTATATATTGAAAATTCAGTCGGTGAAAGAACTTGAAAGGGAGTGGTGGTGTTATTTTCGTTTTTTATCAGCAGATAACTTTTTATAAAAATCAAATGTTTTAGTTTGTTATTTATTCGTATATAGTTATATACAAAATATGAAATTAAAAAAATATAAAAGAAATTATTAGTATGGCAGCCGCGGATAACAGCCCACATATAAAACGGGTTTTACATTCTTATAAGAGCCAGGCAATGAATACTTTGCAAGGGCCAGGCCCTCAACATATAATAGAGCCGTGTAGAGGAGCTTATATCGAAGAGTCGATATCAGCTCCTAATTGTTATTATAAAAAAATAAATCATGAACCTTTTCCACATAATTCAAATATTTTAGAAACGTGTAAAAAAATAGAATATTATAAAACTGACGCAGCTCTGCCTCAATGCAAATCGAATAGTAATAAGCGGTCGGCTAATGCTGCTTCGAGTGTTTTGTGGCATGCATCGTCGCATCACCCGCCGCAGCAGTTAAGTAAATCTTGCAACAGAAGTGACAGTTCTGTTTTACAACCGCCGTCACAACATTCTTTGCAGTGTAATAGTGACAGTAGTGATAATAGTGTTCGAATACCAACTTGTAGAGATAGTGGCAATATTGTGATCGTTAAAAGTAATAATGAAATATATATACCAGATGAAAGTGAAGTGTCGGTTCAGCAAGAGCAACAGCGACGACAACAACCGCAAGAACAGCAACACGCTGTTGTTAAAACTGAAGCATCCACCTCTGACACTTCGCCTGAGAATGAATTCAAATGGGTGGAGCCCCAGGTTTTCCTCGCACCGGCACCCTTTCCTCCTCAACCTTTACCAGTTTTAGCTTCAGCGGACCCCGGGGTCGTTCCTTCTCATAGTCGTTCAGAGACGTACTTAGATGGAAACCCTATTGCATGTTTTACAATTGGGGGAGAACCCCGTCTGTGCCTCCCTCAGATACTAAACACCGTCCTACAAAACTTTTCACTTACTCAAATCAATGCTGTGTGCGACGAATTACAGATCTTTTGTTCACGATGTACTCCAAGACAGTTGGAGTACCTGAAGGACAGTGGGGTATTGCCCTCGACCGCTACATCTTGCGGCTTAATCACGAAAACGGATGCCCAAAGGCTGACCCACGCCCTTCTTTACGCCCACATATCGCGCCCTCCGCCCAAGAAATTGATGCACGCCCACGACAAAAGTCAGCAAATAAGAGTCTCCCATAATTGTTTTGGAAAATGTAAAGGTACAGTTTGGCTGGATGTCTATAACTCACCCTCAGATCCTTGCATTGTTTGCTGTGAATGTAATAATTTATTTACAACGATGCAATTCGTGTGCCATGCTCATAGGGCCTTCGAAAATAAAACATGCCACTGGGGTTTCGATGCTGAAAATTGGAGGTACTACTTGATGCTCTCCAAGGACCAGGTATTACCAGTGCACAAGGCAGAAGCAGAACTTCAAATATTCAATTGGTAAATAAATTTCGATATCTTAAAAACCATTTAGAATTTCTTAGATTAGTAGTAGTAGTAGTTACAAATCTAGTATTTATTATTTTTAATTAATTATTATATTATTTATTTTTTTGTATCATATATAAATAAGTATTATTTAACCCTACATAGTATAATCAATTTATAGATATATTACTAATAATAATTATAAATGTTTATTTATATAATTAGAAGTTTATAATATAATATATTAATATATTATTATTTTTTATTTATCAATAATTTTTGCTCTTATAACTATTATTGGCATTATTATTTATTAATAGTATTCCTTCCGTACTGTTTATAAGATAATATCCCTATATATGTCTTTAGTAATTCTACAGATGTCCTCTCTGCCGTGAAGGTTAGAGTCCCATTCGCAATTACTGTTCTGAGAGCTAGTTCAAGTGCTAGTGGTTTTTTTCGATTGCTCACGTTAATAAGCTAATTTTGAAGTTGTACTTTTGTATATTAAGTGTCCTCACCAGATGCTAGTAGAGTAAAGCCTCGTTTTACGTGGTTGAATTAATAATGAAAATAATTTATGATAGACGCTAAAAATGACGTGTGAAAATAATACTTTTACATATGTGGGAAGCTTTTCTCATAGTGTGCTATATTACAATGTCGTATAATCACACACTATTAGGACTGTTGCCTCGGCCAGTATTTTGAATACTAGTCGATCCTACAATTTTGCACCCTATAATTAAAAGATACATATATGCTTGAAAAGAACGGAGCAATGAAAAAGACAAAATAGTACTAAACAAGGAGTATATAGTATTATTTTTGGACTATTATATTGAATGAAGAGAGTACAGCCAAGACATCGGTGCTGATAGGTTATATTATTTATTATTTAATTGAGGTAATATTTATTAATTATTAATATTTAATTTATATTTTATTATTAATTATGAGTGATTGTAACTGTAGGTACTATTTCTGATAGGGGATATCACATTCTAGCACTTATACTTAAATTATTAAATTATTTTATTTATGTGATTGATATTGATAAATAGTCTTAATATAAAATAGGATCAAATGCGAGCTTTACCATCAAGTAATCCTGTATATTACTTTTATTTTACTTATATGATATTATGGTAACTGATAGTAGAACGTAATATTCTTAAAGATAGGGGTCAAATGGGATATCTTATAAATTATTAATTATACTTTTTAAATTATATTAAATTATTATATATTTAGTAGTTGCTATTAGTGGACATTAGTCCTATAATGTAACTTAAGGCCTAATTAGCAGTATTCTTAAAGTTATACATTACTTTATTTTATTATAATTTGAATTATTTTTATATATGTAAGTATTTAGAACTGAGTTGACTATATGAAAATCACAATATGCTTTAAATTATATTTAATTATTTTATTTGGATTGATTTAGATTGATTCAGATTGAAAAAGGACATAGATACTGGTCCAGTGTTTTATTTAAATATATTTTGTGTATTTTTTATTCATATTTTTATTATAGTTATTTATTAATATGTATTTTGAATCTCATTGTATTGACTATTTACTTATGAATGTGAGTCTGTTATTATGTAATTGAGATTTTTATTTCATTTTATTATTATTTTATTATATAAATTTAATTATTTAATTATATATTAATATATTAATTATTATGATTGAATCTTGTTAATGAGGTAACAAACTATTTCTAGAGTATTATTGTGATTATCAATAGTCGGTATTTTCTTTTAATTAATTTATAAATATTTAATTTTTAAAATTTTGAGTTTATGTAATATTATATTGCATTGAACTTTTTTGATAACAGTCTAAATTATTATTTACCTAATACAATCTATATTGAGGTTGACATTACTAGATTGGATCAAGGTGTGCTCATATAAAATAAATAAAGTATCCTATTTCTTATTTTTTACTCTTTCAAGCAATAAAAATTCTTTAATTATTATATAATATGGTAGTTTGATACCTATTGAGGATAATTTACTAGAGGGGTACCTATAAAATTAGCAGCTTCTTATAATTTATTATATTATTATTTTTATAATTTATAAGTAGTTATGACTTGAGGGTACAATATATAGTCTTAGAGGGAAAAATGATTATATATATATTATATATAATATAATATATATACTAGGTTCGAGTATACTAAAATAAAAGTACTTTAATTATTAATACAGGTTAATTTACTATCGGTTAATGATTGAATCATTAGGGTATATAAATGTATAGACTATATATTATTCTAGTATAGTAAGAGGGTTACTACATATATATTGTGATATAAATTATCTAGGTATATATATATATATATCATTATTCAATATTTATAAATATTTTATCTAATCATCATCATCATCATCTATTCATCATCATCTATCTCATAACAATCATTTATTCTATACATCATATCATCATCATATCATCATACCCCAGATTGTGGGGGTGAGGTACGCGAGACATAACAACGTGAAACAATAATTAGGTAAGAGAACATGACGAGAAGGTCGAAAGGAACAGCATTTCCATGCTTCATCCGGTCTCCATACAGCTTAAGTGAAGACGCTCGCGCAAGTCAAAATAATTCCATCTACGGGCATTGTCAAGACTTCGACTGGAACACGCTCCCAACTGTGGTAAACTACGTACATTTAGTTTCCATTCCTTGGCAACAGACTCGGCATGTTATTATACGCCCTCACAAACCGCGCCATTCAGCTCCATATTTATATGCACCCTTCCTCTGCTCAACGCTTTGCTACTACTCACATTCGTTTCCAATCAGACACTCCTTTATCTCTTGAAATGCAAATAATTTACTTTTTCTTCGGTCTCCCAGCTGGTTAATTTAAAACACACTATTCTTACTTTCCTAACTACTATATAGCTTGAACTATTCCGTTTTAAACTAACAACTGACCTTAATGTTTTAAGTATGACTGGGACATCATTAGGAGTGGTCCCGAGATTTCCCCTCCGCCACAAAAAAAATCTCCCACTCCCTTTTCTATCGCCTGGCCCCTCTCTAAATCTCGCATTAGATCCCCCCAAAAAACCCATTTTTTTTCTTAATAAAAATTACTTTATTACGTTTAATATACAGTATTAATTATCTCATTTACCGCCCTTCTTCAAAAGACACAACTCCTTCTAAAAAAACAACTATAGATATCCCCTCGATCGTTGTATCAATTTTCTTTTTTCACTCCTACATAAATCATACATCATTTCCCTAAAATTGGTCTATCTGAACAAATTCGTATCTTAGATCTATATATTTACACCCTGTTTTATTTGAAGTCCACTACGGCATAAACTGCTGAACAGTTTTCGCTCCTATAGCTAGTCGCATTAATAACACACCATATACCCTGCATGTGTAAAAACTCTAGGGCCATCGCAGGAGCTTATGACGCTTAAGGATCGCCCTATATTGCACAAGCCACCTAACTTACGCATTTAATCTTAAACCATAATCACTAACTTTATTTCACTACTACACTCTGCATTCAATCCGTTCCCTTCACTCAACTAACTTCATCATCAAATCACCTTACTGCTTTAATCTATATTTAATAATATTACATATAATCTCACACTTTTTAACATATCCGCTTACCAAACCAGTCTAATACAATCTCACATATATATATATTATATATATATATATATATATATATATTATATATATATATATATATTTATATATATATATATATATATATATACTATATATAGTATAATATACCTATATATAATAATATAATATATATATATAATATCCACATATATATATATAACTGGGGACAATGGCCTTGGAAAGTTGCATGACATATTTTGATTCTGCTGTAAATGCATTGTAAGAGGTAAAACTTCATTAATTCATTTAATATTTTGGACTTTAAACTTACTATATATATATATATATATTATAATATATTATATATATATTTAAATATAATAAAGTATAATCTAGTGAAATTATAGTAAAAATTATACGTTATATATATAATATATTATATATATATATATATATATATTATATAACGCTATATATATATTATATATATATATATATATATATTATATATATATATATATAATATATATATACTAAACTGGGGACATATTCTGAACTCGCATGACGACACTCTCATGGGGGGAAGGGGGCACATCAAATAAAGAATAATCATTTTTCAGTTTAAAGGCAGGTATGTTCCCGTACATGCCTTTTAAAAGTGCTTAAATTTAAGAAAGATCATGTTTCAAACTTTTCGATAGTTTATTACTTTATTTTGAACGAAGAATGGAGCGTGCAGTTGGAAGAATGGAGCGTGCAGTTGGTTCATATGAAGATTTTCTTCGAATGGTTCTAAGCTGACAGAGCTAGCAACCCGGGCCCTTTAATTTAATTACGAGCAATAACTCCAGGACCAGCATTGGAAACTTATGCATCTGGGAACATGATCTAGAGAACTCGAGGTGAAATTTTTTAGAGGCTATGTGGAAGATGCTAGTTTTGTAAAAAAATTTTAGAAGCTAGATGAAAGAAGGTGCTAGTCACACTGAAAAGATGAGAACTCTACCTGGAAATGTAATATTCAATAACAATCATTGGAAACCATTGCTCTGAGGAACAATCTTCTAGAGAACTCTATCTAGGAGGAGGAGGAGGAGGAGGAGGAGGAAGAAGAAGAGTAGTTTCAAGGTAAGAAGGAAGATGCTGGTCTCACTAACAGTGTCAAAGCTCTTCCTCGGAGTAGATGAAGTTGAAAATGAAGGCACTCTTATTATCATTGTTGTATCATCACTTGGCAATATCTACATGTTTTTTATTAATTTAATTTCATTCCATCATTATTATTATTATTATTATTATTATTATTATTATTATTATTATTATTATTTTATTATAGGTTTAGATATTAAATTTTTTTAAAGATAATATTTTATTTTGATTTTAATAGCGGAATTATTATTATTATTATTATTATTATTATTATTATTATTATTATTATTATTATTATTATTATTATTATTATTATTATTAAAGGTTTATATATTGAATTTTTTAAAGAGAATATTTTACTTTGATTTTAATAGCGGAATTATTATTATTATTATTATTATTATTATTATTATTATTATTATTATTATTATTATTATTATTATTATTAAAGGTTTTAGATTATTAAATTTTTCTTAAAGGAGATATTTTATTTTTGATTTTAATAGTGGTATTATATTATTATTATTATTATTATTATTATTATTATTATTATTATTATTATTATTATTATTATTATTATTATTATTAATGGTTTAGCATAGCCAAATTTAGAATATAGAAATAACTCATATATTTAATTTTTTAATTAATTTAAAATTTAATATTACTTTTTCCTTTACAATCAAAATTGTAGGTATAATTATTGTGCAGTAATTTTTTCATGTTTTTATGATTGGTTTGACATGATTGTATTAGGGTAAATATTTGGGTGTATAGCTACGTGTGTGTTTGTGTATTGGGGTATATATTGGATTGTATAGCTGTATGTGTGTGTATTGGAGTATATATTAGAGTGTTTTGCTGTATGTGTGTGTATTGGAGTATATATTTGAGTGTATTGCTGTGTGTATGTGTATTGGGGTATATAGTTAAGTATATTGTGTTTATTATTGTATATATTTTAGTGTATATGTGTGTGTGTGTATTGAGGTATATATTTGAGTGTATAACTGTATGTTTGTATGTTTATTTTGCTGCGTGTTGGTGCTCAGTCTGTCTGTCTGGAATTTTCGGTCTTTGTCCCTGTAAGTAAGATTTTATGATATATAATATAAAAGACATGTTTTATTATATCAATATGCAACTAGATCTCATCTATGATGTGTATCACAAAATGGCATGCATAGACTAAACTTGATAGTTTACAACTAAATTCAAGTATAAACAATAAAATTTTTTACATTTATTAGTATCATAAACAGAGGTAAATAAAAGTCATGGAGTTTACGTGGAATTATATAAATTAGCTTTATATTTTATATAGCTATATCGATTTTATCTTACTGGGTAACTGCTATTTTTACTTGAATTGTAAGCTTATAAACATCTGTGTTTTTGTGCTCATTGTAGATAAATCGCAAGCTTAGACCATTTGAATATTGATTACCTAAATGCTGGCAACTAAATTCTCAAGTGTATGTACACTATGGCTTCTTTCTTATCATACATATTCAGGTTAATAGATTGTTACCTGTGGATATATATATAAGTTATATATATATATCTATATATATTATATATATAATATATATAACATATTATATAGTATACTAGTATAGTATATTATATATAGTATATATATATATATATATATATATATATATATATATATGATTGGGACTTCGTAGTGATGATTTGGTATGACAGCAGAAGAATTAGGAGAGAAATAGAAGAATCTGGACCAGTGAGAAGGGAAGTTCAGAAGGGGCATGAAAACTACTCTCCAAGAAATGGTAATGGATATTTGTAAAGAACAAACGTCTTAAAGAATTGTTTATGTCTGAAAAGTGTGCTATTTTTTTTGTTTTTTTTTATTGCTAATTATTTATAGAAATCAAATTTTTAAATTCAAAATTACTTTTAATCTCTATATTTTAAATCGATTATGAAATATTTATAAATCTTACACACAAATTTATTTAAAATAAAAATTAAAAATAACTTTGAAATTTAAATTTAAATTAAAATTCATGTTGGCATAGTCAGGCCATTTGAATAAGGATTAAGGATATGATTAGTGGTTACTAGGAACAGGAAATCTCCGTATTAAACCGCCTAGCAAAAGGCCTATTAAAGGACTAGCAAGCCGACAACCGAACGTCTTGCAAGTGCTTGCACTTTTGGAACCTAGTGATATATATATATATATATATATATATATATATATTATATATACTATATATATATATATATATAATATATAATATATATATATATATATATATATAATATTATGCATGCTTGCACTTTTATATATATATATATATATATATATATATTATATATATATAGTGGAGCACCAAAATGTTTAATGTCATGTATATTGAGAGGAGCACCAAAATGTTTAATGTCATGTATATTGAGAGGAGCAGCAAAATGTTTAATGTCATGTATATTGAGAGGAGGAGCAAAATGTTTAATGTCATGTTCTTTTTGGAAATTTGAATGGAAAATATTTTCTGCAGTTCGCTCAATATTATCAATCTGATCAGCTGATTTGTATGCCTATCCTTACGAGTTTACATCATTGGCCTTACAAGAGGGCTGCTCTAACTTTTGGTTGCTTTGGGAAACACTTCACACATCTTACAGAATAATTTCTCAGTTGACAACTGAGGACGGATTGACAAGACATCACAATTCTGTTGGAAAAGGTGCTTTGCATAATATATATATATATACTATGGCCAACACTATATATATATATAAGGAATTTATTAATAAATATAAATAAAATATAAAAATAATAATATTATATATATTATTTTTTTTTTTTTTGGAAAATCAATAAGTAAGTAATAATATTAATATATAATCTATATATATATAAAAATATATAATTAGAATACTGAAAAATACGAAAATTTAGTATATTATAGTATATATTATACCTCTTTCCTCTCCAAATATTTAGAAGTACAAAATAAACTCTTAGTCTATGCTCACAGAGAAACCGAAAATGCCTCATATATATTAAAACACAAATTCTCAAGATCTTCGTTAAGTAAAACAAACTGAAGTAAGTGTCCTGGAGTTGGACACTTGCATATATATATCTAGATAATATACATTTTACTTTTATTATATATACTAAATAAAATTTTTTTTAGAATTTGCTTATATAATATATATATATATATATAGTATAGTATGGTATAGTAATTGGGGGTATTATATTATACCTATATATATCACGATTTGGGTAATAAATCTAGCTTGTAATCGTAACGTATGTGGGTATTGATTCCATGCTGTATAATAAAATTCTAAATCGGCAATGGGGGAGGGAGGGCAATGGGGAAGTGTTCAAGTTCGCATTGTGCGATCTTGTTTGCGTGGGGATGCCACCTGAGCTTGCCATTTTTACGAGAGCCAAATACAACTTTGAGGTGTATGATACAATGTGTTTTTAATCGGAACTAAGTAGCATTATAATATAAGAGACACGTATTATATATATCGAAGGAGAGAGAATTATGATCTAGGATTCAGTGAAAGTAGAGTGAGTGACCAGTGTGTACGAGTTCCGCCAAGTGGCCACTGGACAATTGCACTAAACCTTTGCAAGGTATTCCACGTGGTCTGAGGAGATAGAGAGTTTCAGAGAGTTAGGTATATATGTATAATATAGAATTTGTTAAATTATATTATCTTATATATATATATATATAATATTAAGAATATATATAAATATATAATATAAGATTTTCTCTGTGTAATTAATATATACCTATACTAACAACTTAAATACATTTAAACCGTGACTTTAGATATTGGAGTGCATTGAAATGAGACCTATATAATACCGTACTGGATCTATAGATATATATTTACAATATGTGAATATATATATATATATATATTGAGATTATATGCACCCTATTTATGAACTACAAATACATATTTTGAGGGTATACTGTAACTTTTTTTATTAATAAGAGATAAGTCTAGATAATATACAATTATATTTATTTCGTTTTCTAAAAAATATTACATTATAATATATTAATTATTTTATTTTTAGAAGTATTATCTCACTGTTGATCTTTCACTTTAAAAAATTGGTATAGCAGGGAGGTTATGAAATACTATATAAACCCTTCCTGTTGACAAAAATGGAACCTTAATACAAGTTTTGTATTTTGGAGGTATTTAATTATTGGAGATATCGCACAAGAAAACCTCTACTATGTATATTTAATTGGAATACATACAAATAAAGATGAAATTCTATTCGCTTTTCTTTTAGTATTCATAATCTAAAAAATTTTAATTAATTCCATCTTAACATCATGACCCTAAGGTCAATCGGACTGTTTATATCCTTATCAAATTACGATTTCTTGATGTATATTTTAGCATTTAATCTTAATACAATTTATTGAACATTGATTTCATTTGTAATGTAAGCGCTTAAGACAATGGACGATAGAATTATATTCTTCTGTCAATACGTTAACATATTTCATTTACTTTTCTCTCTTACTGGGGCTTATATTAGCTGATTATTTTTTTTTTTCTTTGTAATGCAAGACCTTAAGACAATAGATGGTAAGAGTAATTATTATACTTCTCTGTCGATAAGTTATTAAATTTCTTCTTGGTTAACCTGATACTGTGTGGCTTCAGAGTGTAGTCTTATAAATTTTTTTTTCTGTCGATAAGTTTTAAATTTCTGTCTTTTAATGATATGTTGTGGCTTCAGGTGTTGAGTCTTGATTAACCTATGCGGTATATTTTAACAAACCCCCCCTCCTGTAATGTGAAGTCGTAACACATAGACGGAAGAATACACGGAAGAATAATTTCTTCTTTTAATAATTATTAATACCCCCCAGCCTCATCTAACTATGGGAACTAGCCCAGAGACTCCAGAGCGTCGACACATCAAAAAAATTTCCTGGTACAGCCCGCGCAGCGTTAGGATATCTGTTAATAGGTTTTAGGATTTTAGATTAAGTTTAAAATCGTTGGATTTCTTTAGAGGTCTTTTAAATGATAATTTAATCGGCCAAGATTCCAATTTTTTTTTTTAAGCAATATATTATTTTTATTTTTATACTTTTATCGAATCATTTTCCAGTCAGAAATTTGAGTACAGGTCCCTATCTATCCCTAAACAGATTCACAGATTCACGATTATTCGTTAATCAACATTTTGACTTCTCCCTATCCAGACAATTACAGTTATAATAATCTTAATGAGAAGGCGTTTCATCTTTTTAAGTTCACCTTAGGTTTGATTTATTACCTGTTCAGCTGATCTTTAATAAATTCCTCTTATGAAATTAAAAAAAGTTAACATTTTAAATATTTTGTTTTAGTATATAAATAGACATTATAAAATTGAAATTAATTCAGAAAGATTTCGTTGAAAATCTTCACCCCTGCCGTTATTGTATTATTTTAATCGGTTAAATAGTTTTCTACGTTTTTAGAAAGGTTTACATATCATATTGTGGCCATAAATATGTAAGTGTCATCAAACCAACAGTTATTATATATATATATTATAATATAGTATATATGAGAATTTGTTTTGAAACTTCCAATTTGTGTTCATATATTTATATGGGTGTTTTTTTATTCTTTATTATATTTTTTTTTTTTCTATTTGTTATATATAGAATAATTAAAATATATCGAAATTTTAAATAAGCAAGTAATATTAATGATAATATGTACAAGAATAGTCTAAAAATGGAATTATATATTATATATAATATAAGTTTTATTATGCAATCCGAAGTAATCTATCTTATCTTAAGTAAAATATGAGAAATGCGAGTTGTTTTGAAAGAACTTACAATTGGGCTAATATGGAGATTAAGGTATATAGCGTAGTCAGTATCGACGCATGAGCAAAATCTCTCTCTAGTGCCCGAAGTCTATGTTTTGTGATCGACAGTTTTAAATTCCATTGAATGCTTTGGGGTTGGTTTATGAACGTTTTTGGTTCTTGGTCGTTATTTTAAAGTCAATTTTGTAATTAGTATATTAATTAATCGAAAAAGCTACGATAAGAAATCAAGTTATTGAGAGATATGATAAATCATCCTTTATAGTGTTTATGTCTTCATATTATAATATAGATATATTATATACTATATATAAATTTAATAATATATTTAAGCCATGAGCATAATTATATATAGTATATATGTATATAATACATTTTTTTAAAAGTGATTTTTTATTTAATATATTATTATATATATATTAGTATAGTATACTTAAATATCATATATATATATATATAATATATATATATTTTATTTGGTAATATTTTTTACTACTATAAAATGCGCACTTTCCAGTATATATAAATATAATATATGTAATAATATATTATATATATATATATATATATTATATAATTATATATAGTATCATATTATATATATTATATATATATATATATATATATAATATATATATTTATATATATTATATAATATATCATATATATATACGGGTTATATATATATATATAAATATTATTATATATATATACTATATATAATATATATAATATATATATATATATATATAGTATAGTATATATATATATATAAATATATATTATATATATATTATATATATAATATATATACAGTGATTTCAAATTCCTAAATTTCATTTAAGACTAATAGGTGGCTGTTAGCACTTTGCACTCGGATACAATCTAACCTTTATATAGATACTTTTAGTTGGGGCCTAAATTAATTTTTAGTATCTGCTATATTCTTTTGTATATTGTAATGAAACAATGCCCTCTTTTAATTCCACTGGTAGCTATATTAAACTTTATATTATATATATATAGTATTATATATATATATATATAGTATATATAATATATATATATAATATACTTTAGTATATATATATATATATAATTTATATATATAATATATATATATATATATATAATATAGTATATAATATAGTAGTATATAATAGTATATTATATACAGATCATATATAATATATATATTCGGTATGTAATTTTTTATCTTTTTAGCTATTGCCTAGAAATGGTTGATTGAATAAAAAAAATCATATCAATCCCCAATAACAATATTAAAGGGTCTAAAATGTTGATTTTGATATGTTAGGAACTTTTCTTCATCTCCATATTCTGAAAAGGGATAGCAATCGTGAAGCGGTAAATGAAGCTTGAAATTTTGCAATATGATTGTCGATTTGAATGCTTACGCTAGAATTCGCTCAAGAAATATCATGATTGAGGTAGTTGTGCAATTTTAAAGAGATATATCGCTTTTAGTTTCTATAGAATGAAAAATCAACGGGGTCCGACTTCTCAGGTCCCAAGAAGAAGCTTCGCAATTTTAGAGATACCATAACGATGATCTTCCCGAAGACAAAAGAGTTTCTTCTAACACAGCGACAAAACTGCAAAGGAAGTTTGCTGCTGCATGCTCTTCTGCTTAACTGAAGAGAGCTTAGAGTTCTTGATGAAGCGGCGATTCGAAAGAGAAAGATCAGTTTGAATTGTTGACAAGTATTAACACTGACAGTAGTTCGGAATTACTGGATGAGACTCATTCTTTATGCAAGATTCCTCCTCTGAAACTTGCAAAATGGGTCACGACTCACGACAACCCTGGACATACCAACTTTGATTGAATGAAACTTAACAGGCAACAAAGCAGTCTTTGCACTTTAAAGAAACTCTTTCTCGAGGTAAACCATAATGTTGAAGAAAACACTAATTGCTGCTCTTTAATTCATCGATACTGTAAGTCTCGTCATGATAGAAGATTTCCCTCATCATGAAAATATTCATATCTCGAACAACAATGGCTGTTCACCGAGACGGGAAAATGATTAAAGACAAGACCACAAAAGAGGAGTTCATTAGTCTGCTGCCCATTCTTCTGACTGGAAGCGGTAATGTGCTACTTTTTTGTAGTTCCAAAATGTGCCACGCGGTTCAGGGGAAGCCGCTGCCAGTACCGTGACACAGGCCTTGGAGAATAGAATCTGACTCGTCGCTACCTTGTGTTTTGATGCCATTATATATATATATATATATATATATATATATATATATAATTACTATACTATTACTATACCTATATATTAATATAATATATAGTTATATATTATTTATATAGTATATTGATAATATAAGTATATTATCACATATATATAGTAGTATATGAATTAAGGGGAGGAGAGGAGGAGGTAGTTTATACTTAATATGAGACTATAATTCATAGATACTGATGGGCTTAAGAGACGCTGCTTCAATCCGTAGCTAGACCAGTAGAAATCTATGCTTCAAAAAAAGGGGGGATAGTGTACTCGAAGAACTCTATGTAGCTCATGGTAGATATATATATTAGTAGTATATTACTAAATTAATATAATACTATATATATATAAAGTTATAGAGTAAGTAATAGACGTATATATGATAGCTATATATATGCACACGGTATATATATATATAATATATATATATATAATATATATACATATTATATATATATATATATATATATAATATATTATATATAGTATATATATTATAATTATAATATATATATATTTCATATATATATATATATGATAAAGAGAGAGAGAGAGAGAGGAGAGAGAGAGCGAGCAAGAGAGAGAGAGAGAAAGAGAGAGAGAGAGAGAAGAGAGAGAAGAAGAGATAGAGATTCCACCAATCTATCACTGTTCTCGACAAAGCCATTCCAAGATAGGGACAATCCTTTTAAATAAATTGATATGTCGTCAATCCAAATAAGCAAATATTCGTTGTTTAAGTCGGAATTGAGTTGGATTACAATCCTTGCCGCCCCCCCTTCTACAAATAATAAATAATGAATACGTGAAATTTGGGTACTTCTTTTTTCTTACACACACACACACATCACAACCATACACCATAGACACTTGCACACACACACACACACACACACACACACACACACACACACAGTTGACACACACACACACACCCACACAAGCACTCAGAGAACACTCAAAAACACACACACATCACACAACACACACACACACACACACCACACACACACAGCACACACACACACGACACACACAACACACACACACTGATGTTGACACGCACACAGCAAACTCACACTGTACACACACACACACACACTACACCCTGGTTGCACACATACCACTCACACACCAACACACCACACACACAACACACACAACACAC
>JABUQX010101833.1:2500-52380 GCA_015478945.1 Trachelipus rathkii
TATATAAGTATATATAATATATAATAGTATAAGATATATTATATAGTAACATAATATGTTTTTATATACAAAGTAAAAAATAGTAGAAAAATATACATAATACTTATATATTAATATATAAGTTTAATAAAGTATATATATATTATTTATTATTAATATATATTATATATGGTATATAGTATATATAGTTGAAAATATCGTTGGCTCAGAAAGAGTAATTTTTCCCGATCCACCCAACCAGAGAAATGAATTTCCCCAAAAAAGACTGGTTTATTAAATTGTTGTTTAATCTGGAAATATTAATTTAAATTTTCCATTTTTTTTTATTTTTTGTGTGTATATATATACTTATCATAATTTTAATTATTTTCATATTTTTAATTAAATTCATTTCTCTGTAAAAAAAAAATATACCATTGAATCTTTCTTTTGAATATATGATTTCATCACTATTCTAGATGACATTTTTTGTTTTACTCCCGAATTGTGATTTTCCCTTTTTGAGAGAAGTTGACAATTGGAGATAACGTTTTTTTTGTCTGTTTACTGTCTCGGAACACAGATTTCAAGATTTATTGGACAGATTTTGGAAATAGTTTCTCCTATTGGAGCGAGTTCCCTTCTTAATTGTGGTGTTGAACTGGAGTACTGGAATATTCCAACAAAATATAATGCGGTGCGGTTATTTTGGGAAGCAGTTGTTTTTTTTTATGCAAAGAAAGAAAAAATCTAGTCTACTTTCTTAGCTTCTGCTCTCTCTCTCTATCAGATCGTCAATCCAATCTCCTCGCTCATCTCTCCCTCTCTTCGTTCTTCTCTCTGCAATCTCGCTACGTGCGATCTCTCTTCTCGTCTCTCTCTCCTCTCTCTCTTCTCTCTCTTCGGTGAAAGTGAGTAAGAAGTGCTGATGATTTGTTGAAAGACTTATCGCTCACCAACACCAGCTTTTCATCGATACAGAAAATGTGAATAATTATATAGATATATATTATATATATGATATATATATAATTAATATATTATAGTATATATATATATATATATATAATATAAAGAGATATTAGAAGAATATAATATATAATAGTAATATAATACTGAAGAGAAGAAGAAATAAAATAGATATAATATATTATATATATATATTGATATACATATATATATATATATATATATGCCCGTTATTTGCGGTCCTGTACTGCACCTGGAAAATTATTTGTGAAAAAGGTAAGGTTGAAAAATTTTACTTGCTTGGAAACTTCTTCACCTGCTCAAAAATAAGAAAAGTAAACAAGAGAATATTGCCAGTTTTGTCTTATTTTATCTTCAAATTAAAAAAAAGAAGAGAATGATAGAAGAACTGATAGAAAGAGAATAGTATTAGTACAATATAATAGTAGATAATGTATAATATTATTATCCCCGATTTAGTATATATAAATATATATAGTAATAGTGAAATATATAATAGTGAAATAATAAGTTAAGAAGAAGAAAGAGATATTAGTAAACAAGATGATGCAAGATTAACTGAAGTTGAGTAGACGAGAGAGAATGAAGTAGAGGTAGTAAATGAGATAGAAGAATGATATAGTAGATATTAGTATCAATTATTAGTTTATAGTATGATATATACTAGTTAGATATATATATAAATTATATAATAATAATAGTAGGTATGATATTAATATATATATAGAGAATATATAATATATATGAGTATATTTTAAGGTAATATATTAGATTATAATATTAGATTATATATTAGTATAATAATAGGATAGTATATGAGTTATAAGATAGATAAGAAGGAATAGATAATTTATAAAAGTTAGAAGCCTTTAGAGATATATATATAATTATTGAAGATACAGCTGGGTGGGCCACAAGAATCAGAGATACATGTTAAATCAATTCTTAATTATACTTAGATCTTTTAATAAAAAAAATCATAATTTTTTTTTTTTTTTTTTTTTTTTTTTTTTTAGGCAACATTTTTTTTTTAAACTACTGACATAATAAACATAATTAAAGTCTGCAATGTTCAAAATACGTAAAGTAAATATTTTAGAATAGTATTTCAACCAAATAATAAGTAACAGTCATCAATATAGTTTCCACCACCAAAATGAAAAATAGAGAGAAATAAATAAAAATATAAATAAGAAAGCGAGCACTCAGAAAATTATACGATATATGATAAATAATTTAAAATAAACCTTTAATTAAGAACTAAATAATAAAATACAATTATGCACAATGTATTATGATTTAAACACCTGTAAATGTTATCAGGAAAATGAATTAACAATTTTTTAAAAATAAAATCCACAAAATCAGCTAATACTAATCGTTGGCCCCGATTAAAAAAACTATTAAAAAAAAACGCATAAAAAAACAAAAAAGAAATACTAAAAAAAAACAAATAGGAAAAAAAAAAATAAAATAAAAAAAATTCAAAAAATTCAAAAGACAAAGAAAATCAAAATAAAACTTTATTTTTTATTATACTGAAATCGATAAAATTTTCCAACGATAGCAAGTCGAATGGGATTTTTTTTTTAGTCTCCTCAAATTGAGACGTCTATTTCAATTACAGGAAAAAAGTAAATAGATTAATAATTAAACCTACATCTGGAAAAAAGTAATTATAATACCCAAGATAAAAAAATAATAATATATATCACGATTATAAATATAGGTTATTATTTATTAGGATTATAATTGTTTTTCCGAAATAGTAATAATACTACTTATACCAAACCCCCTAGGATACCTCCCGGTACTACCGTATATAAATAAATATGAGTAGAATTACTAGATATAGTATAGTATAGTAGGAATTTTATATATTGGTACTACTGCAATTTTTTCTTGTTATTCAGTGGGTTAACGAAAATTTAACTTAAATAAAGCAGGTTGTAAGTTAGCATACAATATATAAATTTCCTGAAAATTGTCCATAAAATATACATTTAAATTGTGATGAGTAAAAATTTTGATAGTATTTATAAATGCAAGTCATTTATTATCTACAGCCGAGAGCACACAACCTTGCTGATAACTAATATCTCAAGTAATCTGATGAATATGTGATTGCACTACAGTTAAGGTTTATTGACCTCCTTCGTAGTACATAATTTATGCGACTATATATATATTCTTATCTTTCAACGGTTTTAAGCCTAGTTCTGAGATAGTCCTCTGCCTGCAGCTAACCAACAAATTCAAAAAGTATTTAACATTCATGATTTATATATCTCTATCTCAACCAATCGCAATGATAAATAATTCATCTTATATATTGACGTATAGCTAGCGCTTCTTTAAGCGTTATAATTTTCTCGATAAATTATATATTTAACTCGTATTTGTATGCTAAGAACGAAGAGAGCGTGAGAACTATGTATTGTAAATTAACGTATAGTAATATTACTAACAGAAATAGTATATTAATAACTAGCTGTGAGTAAGGATTTATGTAATCTTTTAAATTGTTTGAAGTAGGCAATCTTATAATATGGTTAGTGTGCGATTCCATAATCTAAAACTTCAAACATATTATATTTAAAAATGTGTTGTATATTAATATTTTACATCCTTCATATAAAATAATAAATTGAATAATAATAAAATTGATATACAATATTAGAGAAAAAGAAAATAGAAATTCTTAGAAAAATAATAATCTTTATAATAATATATATTATCTTCTTAATCCTCCCTACTTATTTCCATAATACTTATTTTCTAAAGATTTTCATTATTAATATATTCCTTTCGTTTTAATCTCCCTTAACATTATTAAACCTATTATTCATCTCCTCATTTTTTTCTTCCTTTTTTATTTCTAAAAAAAAAATAACTTAAACAGAATTTTTTATTTCCTCCTTCGTTAACTGTTAACGAAATTTTAGTCTTTCTAACTCAATATAATGTTACGATTGAGTAATGAGGACTCAACGAAAGCATTGACCGACTGCATTTAACATTTTAAAGACAAAAGAAGTCTGCGTAATGATAGTTTGACATTAAAAATGTCTTTAACAACGTTAGCCTATAAAATAACAATATTCATGATAAAAAAAATAAACTTTATCACAATTGATAAAGTGTAAAAAATAACATGCTATCTCAAAACGCTTTCTTGAACCCAATTAATCCAACCTTGATCCAATCATAAAAAAATGGTTCAATTTTTATAAACGATTCCTTACCAACATGCCTAAAATTAATTTTCCTAAAAATATATATATATATTTATATCACTAATAAAATAATTATATATTATTAATTTTAAATTTACATATGTAATATAAAATAGTGAAGTCATCATAAATTATTATTAATATATATTTAAATATTCATAATATTTAATGAAATTATATCACATTAATATTATTTCATCTACATTTATTATTATTTTATAGGGGTCATTATATTCCACTAATTAGATATATATTATTATTTATGCTACTTTATAAATAAATAATTTATATATTATTTTAATAGCTACCCCTAGCCCGAGTCATATCGTGCCGTGTTTGGTGTGTGTGTGTGTGGTCGCCATCTAAATCCTCGTGTGCTGTGTGTGTGTTGTGTGTGTGGTGCTCCTGTGTGTGTTGGTTATTATTATTATTCGGTGTGTGTGTGTGTGTGGTGTATGTCCTCTGTTCTGTGTGGTGTGTCCCAGTGATGTCCTTGTGTTGTGTGTGTGGCGTGTTGATGCAAGCAATGCCTTATCATCCGTGTAAGTGTGTAAGATTATTATAACCCGTGTTTTGTTTAGAAATATTCTAAATTTGACTGCCTAGTAATGAAAATCTTCGCCTGTTCGACATTGCAACTTTAAGAGATTATTAATATCTATATTATTTTGTAAATAGCTAATTATCTAAGATGCGTAGTTTAAAGGAGGATTCCTTCATTTGTATGAGAATATTTTAAAGAGGATTCCTTCATTTATTGAAGAATATTAACTATTTTTAGTTGATAAGTTATCAGCTCAACAGAATAAGGTGGCCACAAACACACTTCGCTACCTTCGCAGAACTGGATTTTTGAGATATTAAATTTAATGTTTTAAAAAAATTAAATAAAAAATGAGTGATTTCTTTAATATATTATTCATTTTTTCTTAAGTACCTGACTGAAATTTTAAACCCAGGCAAGTATATTCCTACTCACGTTCATATATTTTACAACCAATTTCAAGTTAACTATAGTATATTTGCATTATATATATATAGTAGTCACCCCTTAGTTAGTACTGTAGTATATATATATATATATAACTAATTTATACCGCCGTAAATATTTTAGCAGGTCTTACCGAAAAAAAATGATATAACTATACTAATGTATAATATAGTTTATATAGGTAGGCGTGTATAGTGAGTTATTATATAGGGCCACCCCTATATGTAAAAATTATTACCTGATTAGATTATATAATTATATAAATTTATTAAATAAATAGTATATAAATATATTACCAAATAATACTTATTACTACACCCCCTATATATATATATATAAATATGAGAGTAGAGAAGTATCGATAAAAGAGAGATGAGAAGTCCTGTAATGTAATAATTTTATTCGTTATATTCTAAGTGCGCGCCGTTTGGTTTTATTAATTTACCTTCATTTCATAATTAAATTATTGTGTCGAATCCCACCTTCTAATCCAAATTATTTGTAATTATTATAAAAAACAATATAATAAATATATAAATATTAATTATATTAATAAAAATTACATTGAATTATATAATTACCATAATAAATATACAATACATAATAATAAGGACCATTACATAAATATCAAATAACCTAGGCTGCTGTCATATTTGTATTTTTCCAACCACACGACTTATCAACATCTTGCACACTCATCATCTAGATCACACCCATAGAACACACACACACACAAAAGAAATACTTCCTTTATTAATATAAATATCTTATGTTAATTATACACATATAATAATTTATATAATAATAATTAATAAGAATAACTTGAATAAGTCACTATAAATTGACATCCACTATTAATAATACATAATAATATATCCCATAAACTCACCCAACAAATAATTAATATAAAATAATATAATGACGATAATAATATAATCAATTAAATTAATAATAATAATAATAATAATAATCAATATTAATATTAATATTAATGAATAATAATAATAATAATATAACTATTAATGTGGATTTTTGGAATTGAATAACTGAATAATAATAATAATAATAATAATAATAATAATAATTAAATTAATTAATAATAAAATAATAATAATTAATAATCAATAATAATAATAATAGTAATAATAATAATATAATAATAATAATAATAATAAATGAGAGAGAGTGAGAGTGAGAGTAAATAATAATAATAATAACTAAAAGTTTTATAGAAAATTTTAAAAATCCCAAAAAACAACAATTTAAATAATACTCCAAAGACGAGAATAGCGACATGAGTAAGGTGTAAAGAACGTGAAATTTTAAGTCTTTGTTAACAATAGATTTTTCCTATAGTTTTCCAGTAAGTATTAGATCAGAACCACGAAGCGTCAATTATAACAGGAAAAAATAAGATATAAAGTGACCCGCTAAAATAGAAATTTAGACCCGAATTCCTTTGTATATATTTAGTATTATTGTAACAGATCAATTACCCACAATATAATGAATAATACTTATAATGCTCATAATTTTCCAGAGTAAGTGTAGATAGTAAATTAATCAATAATAATTAAAATAATAACTAAATGAATATTATATTAATAATAATTATATTTAATAGAGTTAATAATAATAATAAAATGATCATAATAATTATAATAATAAATCATAATAAATAATCATAATACATAATTTTATAATAATAATAATAATTAATAGGGAATAATAATAATAATATAATGATAATTAATAATAATAAAAAACCAATAAAATGTCCCCCTCTTACATCAATAATGAGAAATAATAAATAATAATAATAATTAATAATAATAATAATTAAAAAAAAAATTTATAATTAAATCTTCCTTCAAGAGTCGTTTAATTAACTAAACGATATATACATATAAGAAAAAAAAAATCCACGTAAAAATTTGTTAATTTATATTCATTTTTCTATTTATAGTTTCAGTGAACCATAATGAATATATGTAAATCTTTAATGGAGTACTACTGGAACTATAGATATAATCATAGTAATTGTAAATATAGTTGTAATATATAAATATAGGTATGTATATATCACTTCCTATTAATTCTTAATTTTTCAAAGGCCTCTGTATAGTATTCAGTCACGCCTATTATGTATGTCACACCTCTCAATTGCGCAGACCCTATAATTAAAAATATAAATTATTTATATTATCTTATAGTACTCATATATACTTCCTTAAGCATTATATCCTATAAATATGAGGTATAGTATTCTATACTGATCTATGTTAATAGGAACCTATAAATATAATACGTATAATTCTACCATATAATATCTATATATATATATATATAAACCAATAAGAATTAATAATAGAGATTAAAAATTACAAAATTACACACGTGTAGATTCAATACCAGTATTTCATATTTTGTTATCAAATCACATAAGCATGTTCCCAAGCCAATTGGGCAACTAACATTAATGTTTTGTAGTTCCCTTCTAACAATATTGAATAATTATGATTGGTATATAACGTAACACGAATGTGTTCTAGTTATGTGTTTTGAGGAATACAACGGTTATGATTTGTGAGTTATATTATATATTATACTAGCTTTCTTACTTGCTTATTCCCTTTAAATGGGAGTTCATTTCCTGCACTTAATAATAAACTATATAATTTATATTTTAAAACAGATGTGACGTTTTTTGGAAGATAGTAGTAGACTTATTTAGTGCTATGGTTTTTCCATGCAATCTTAATTCATGAAATTATAATAATACAAGGAAAAAAAATAACTATAATTATGTACTGCATATTCAATTCACCGCTGTTACTGATTGCTTTGGATACTAGTAAACAAGAATTGTCAAATGTAGGCAAACGGTCTAAATGGTTGTAGTTGACCTCTTTTTCCTTTGGGCTTTGTTTGGGGTAAAAACCTCCTATCTGCTGAGTTAATTGGTATATGGAATAGCTTGTATATTTCTGAAGCCCTTTTTTTTTTCATAAATTATTGGTTTTTACATTTTGATGCAGGGTTGTTGTGTTCATCGGCTATTTCCTTTATTGAGGTTTGTGTGAAGGATACCCTATCTCTGACCTTATTTCAACTGGGAATGTTAAAATTATTAATTGTATAGCCTACCCATTATAATATATATCATATTTATTGTTTTATTTATTCCTAGACACTTATTAAAGATTTTTCTCCAAATGTAACTTGTCTTAAATATTGTAATTATCAGCTTGATTATAAGTGTTAAGAATAAGATAATATTTTTTTAAGAATTATGGATCTTGTATCATACACAAAGATGGATTAGTGAATTAGAATAATCTGACATATTTTGGTATGTACGTTAGATAGGGTTATTTTAGGTGTAGTAAAGAGCTTTCTTTTAGGTTACTTTGCATAAATGACCAAGAGATAGGATTACACCAATGAAAATCTCATATTAGTCCTTGACCTGAGTATTTAAATTCGAGGAGCCATGTAGTTAGGAGTTGCTCTTGATTGGTTTCTAAACTCCATACACCGTAAGTACAAATATAATCATAACTAGGCTAAAAAATAGCATAAAAATATCAGAATATATATGTATGTAAAAATAATGATTAAAATATGTAAAATGCAAAAATATTTTGAGAACAATTTATAAATAAAGTACAGTAGGGCTTTTGAGGTGATAATAAAAAAAAATATATTATTAGATTATAAGGCAAATTTTATAGGATAAATATAGAATAAATATTGTAATTAATTCTTAGTTATTACTCCAATGTACCATAATTTTTATATGAATTCCAGTAATAAATATGCATAATCATTAAATGAAATTTAGTAATAATATTTGCTTTGCCAAACCAATATAGAATTTATAAGATAAAATAATTCATCAAAAGAGATTCTAAATTACACAGATACAATTATAACTTTAAGATAAGAAAACTTTATGTATTTTATTATATTATGGCTTATAATATATCAACAATTCGAGTCAAGGATAACCATAGAACGTTAGAAGATATAAAAAACACCAATAATATGAGCCTCACGCTATCGAGGACTTTCCAGTATACTCAAAAGAACACAACCACACCAAAATCTGTTACATACAAATTCTCAGCTACTCTTACTAATTAGGCTTGTTCGTAAGAACTTTTATAAGCAAAATTCGACAGCAAATATATCTAAGTCTAAACTAATAAGAATAATAAATAACATTAGCTAAAAACTAAAAAATAATTCAAATAGCCTAAATCTATAAAAGAAAAAAAAAAAAATAAACATAGAGCTTTCTTTAAAAATATTATTTAGAAACCTTTAATATTGCCTCAATTACTTTTATTAAAACATTATGATATTTATAAAACTGTCACCGCTTTGGCTTCTGTCATATATTTGTGAATTAATGACATTTAATATTACAAACCACTAAATTATAACTTTACATCCTTTTCTTCAAAAATGTTGCATCAAGTCTACATCTTCATAACATCCTTGTGTATTATGCAAACTTCACCCCATAGAAATTAAAAGTTCCCATACTGATATTGTAATTCTTTCTTAATAAGAAATTAAATTTTGGATGGTTACTTTTCTTTATATAATATTATTCCTTTAACTGTTATTTGTTCCCTTTATAGAGGTTAGTTTCTACCCAACCCATTTTGTAATATTTGATAATTTTAATTGTTCAACCATAAAATAGGTAACTAGGGTTTGCTGACCACTACATTTTCTTTCACTTGTGAGAAATCCACCTTTTCTGTATTAAACTTCCTAACTCATTACATACACTTTCAAGCTCTTACCTAAACCACAATCATCTTCGCTTTTACATATGCACTCTCTTCTAGAACATTAAATCTTCTTCTTAAAAAATAAAGGCCCAATTCGTGCCCTTATATATTATAAACAATATTAATTTTATAGAAAATGAGCATGTTTTTGAAAAATATTTAGTTTAATTTATAAATCGTCCTTGCTCCATACATTTGAAGATGTTATTTCATCTGATTAAATAATATCTGGCCTTTATTACTTTATATTATATCTAAAGATTTATAATATTTATTCATTTTAATATTTTATACTATAAATTATATGTTATTAATTTATATATTCTTATATTAAATTATATTTTTTACTGACAATATTATCTTTAAATTATTTATTATAATTATATTTATTTTTTTATCTTTTTAATATATTTTTATTATATTTTATATATATTATCTATAATTATGATTGAATAACCCTAAAAATTAATATATTATTTATAAATAGTATTTTATATTAATTATATATTATTTATTTTAAAAATTATTTTTATAATAATATTATGATTTAAATATATTTTTATTTATTATTATATTAATAAAAATATATTATTATTTTCTAGTTTAATTTAATTTATTTTAATTAATTATTATATTTGTATTTATTATATATTTATATATAAATAAATATTTGAATATAAATATTTTTAAAAAGATAATAATATATATAAAAAGATAATTTAATTATAAATATTTATATATATATTTTTAATTTTATATTAAATTATATTAATTTAAGATTAATTTAAATTATATTTTTTTATAATATTCAGCTTACCTCCTATCCCCCCAATTGGGGATAAGGTGCATACCATACACCAGAACAGAAAAGTAGTAGAAGAACATGACGAAATTGAGCCGAAAAGAAAGTCCCCCTTTAGTATCCTTAAATAAGAAAATCGTCCCAGTCAGAAAAAATCCCACCCTAGGTTCACGAGACTGCCGACGGACCTTTTCAACGTGTTTAACCTCACAATGTGAGCTCATCCCCGCAAAGCCCACAACCATACCACCTCACAAAACACCCCATTCAGTTCTATTAAAATGATTTCTTACGCCTCTACCAAACTTACATTTCTCTCCAGGTATTCCTTTACTGACTCAATTCACTTTTTCTTCGGTCTCCCAGCCGATCAATTCTCAGCACACTCACCACTATACTTCCGCTTAACCAATTACCAGCCGACCATCATCCATCCTTCTATATTGAATCTAGCCATCTTCAATACTCTCGTTTAATCTCCATGTTATGCCTTCTCACACCACACAACTCCCTAATGCTTATTCCTCATTTTATCAATTCTTCTCACACCTGACACGCCCAAGTTTGTCGTATCGTACACATGAACCTTAGATAATATACCTCTTATTTCCAATTATAGTTTCACTACTATACATATCACAGGTAAACAACATACCCTCATACCCTTAGCGCAGTCAAGGCCTAGTCCTTCACATTCCAAGGATTTGTTTGCACCAGCCACCTTCCTACCATTCACAACTTTAATACTACACTCTGCATCATCCGTTCCCTTTTCACCAACATAATCCTAAATATTTAAACTCAAATACTTGTTCCAGTTGCTCACCATCTAGACATGACTTCACACTGCGGACTCTCCTCACTCACTAACTATAACCTTACTCTAACTACATTACTTTCCAAACCTTTCCTTTTTACAGATCCTGTCAAAACCCTCTAACCAATCCTCTCAAACCCTCTTCAAATTCACACATACAAACACACGCACACGCACATATATATAATGTTATTATTATTAAGTATATTATTTTACCTTGTATAGAAACTATAAACATTATAAAACATATACGTATAGAAATAATATATAATATATAATAATATTATATATATATATATATATATATTATACTATATATATATATATATTTAATTATATATTTATAAATAGATCCAATAAGATTTGTTCTTAGGGAACCTCAACTTTATAAGAAATAAAAGACGAACAGAAGCTTTAATATTTAGGACGTTTCGAGTTTATCCAAACCCATCATCAGCTTTAAAACATAAATTCAAATTACAAAATATTATGATACAAAACAATGTAGACCTAAACGATAACCAAACTAATGACCTTTTGACTAGAATAATAATGATAACCAAACAATAATAAATTAATAATAATAACAATAATTAATAATAATAATAATAATGAATAATAATAATAATAAAATAATAATAATATAATAATATTAATAATAAAATAATAATAATAATAATAATAATAATATCCCACAAAGATGGAAAAGAGAAATGGTAAAAAGAATCTGAAAACAAGTTTAAAAATAAAATTATATTAAAATCATAACCATTATAATATATTACCCTGTTTAGTTGACAGTCCAGGAGCGAATGTACAAAAAAATAACAAAAACAACTGCCTGTATATACTTAGAAGGGTTTTACATTTCTCTACATTTTAAAAAAAATAAATATAATAGAGACATGGCACAATAGAGTAATTAACAAATTATACAGTGATTAAAACGGGGATTTTAAAGTAAATAAATAAATTAAAACAAAAATAATTTAATTGAGGAGCCATCTGAGTTAAGTTGCGGCTTTGCACTATGTATAAACAAAAAAATAAATTTTTTTAAAAATGTACCAATACACAACCAACCAATCTTCAGTATATAAGCAGTTGTTTTTGTTATTATTGTACATTCCTTCCTGGACTGTCAACTAAACAGGTAATATATTTATAAGTTATAATTTTAATATAATTTTTATTTTTAAATTTTTAATATATTTCTACTATTTTTTATTTATTATTGTGGATATTATTATTATTATTATTACTATTATTATTATTTTAGAAATTTTATATCAGCTTCTAATTTAATAATAATATATCATATTATTATTATTATTTATTATTATTATTATTATTATTATATTATTATTATTTATTTTATTTATTGATTATTTATTATTATCTATTATTATTATTATTAATATGTTATTATTATTAATTTATTATGTTATTATTAAAACATTTCTTTTATATTTTTAATTATTATTTTTATTGTTATTATTTATATTTTTATAGTATTATTATTATTATTATTATTATATTATTATTATTATTATATTATTATTAGTATTATTATTATATTATTATTATTATTATTATTATTAATTTTAATTTTTAACTTTTCATTTAAATTATTAATTTAATTTATGTTTTAGCTGATATAGTTGTGCGATAAACTCGAAACTCCTATTAAATGCAGATCAAAGCTTCGTTTGTTCTTTTTAGTTCTCTAGTAATATATATATATATATATAATATTATATATATAATAATATTATATTTATATATAATATATTTATATTTAATGTATTTATATATATTATATAAATATATATATATATATATATATATATATATATATATATATACATATATATATATATAATATATATTATATATATATATATACTAATATATATAATATATACTATATAATATATATAATATACATATATATATATAGTATATATATTATATATATATAATGTATAATATATATATATATATAAAGATATTATATAATATATATATAATAGATAATATATATACATATATATATTATAATATATACTATATATATTAGTATTTATATATATATATATATATATATATATATAAATAATATATACTATATATAAATATATATATATATATATATATATAAATATATATATATATATAAATATATATATATATATATATTATATATATATATATATATATAATATATATATATAATATTATATATATATATATATATATATATATATATACTATAATTATTCAAAGTCTTCTATCTCAAATTTCTTTTAACCAATTGAACAATCCAAAAGTATTACTTCAGCACTACAAGAAAATAGGAACATTGTTTTTATTGTTAAACAAAAGAAAGATGGCATCCACATATCGTTTGTAAAGAAATGGTTTTATTTTAATTGGTCATTTTGAAAGCCAAAAAGTTTCATAATGATTCAAATAAGCGTTGGCTGAAACGGCGCTTAATGGTGATCCGTGGAGCTTTCTACGATCATTTTTTGTCCCTTAAATCAGCCATGGAAGTGAAAAATAATTGAAAAGAAATTTTAACCAAGCAACCTTTTAAAGCGTAATTTTAAACTATTGTTATTTCGAATGTATAAAAACGATAAATAAAGCTTTAAAACAAAACAAAACTTACAGACTGAAATTCTAGTTGGCCAGTTTACAAAAGTTATTTCAAAAATATGAAGGATTATCTAAGAATATTTTTTTTTCTTCAAATATCTCTACTGTAAAATTACGAAATTGTCTCTTATGTTCTTTTACCTTTCAAGCGACAATAACTGACCTTCCTCGGTATTTAGCTTTCATAATCCATTGAATGACGTAATTTCAGAAATAATTCAAATATTAACTTTTAAATTTCGAACACCAATTGTTTGAAAATTTGAACTTGGGCAACAAATTCGAGACTTAAACACGAGTACGATGACCTTCACGATTAATATGACTCTAAGTAGCTGTTAACCAATATTATAATCTACACTCTAAGCCTCTAAGGCAGTGTTTCTCAAAGTGGGCGATAACGCCCCCTTGTGGGCGCTGGAGGCCTAGAGGGGGCGAAAAGGCCTAGAAAAAAATGCGGGGTTGATGTGTCTATGGCGATTGCCTGATTGTAATTTCATTACTTAATATTTTAAAATTCACTGAAATTAAAACCTACATACTACACAACATCGATTATTTTATTTAGTAATTTTAGTTCATATTTCTGCCCTGTTTGATTGTATAAATTTTATTTTTTATACTATTTTATACTATATTATACTATATATAATATATTATAGATATATATATTATATATATATACTATATATATATATATAATATATAAATATATATATATATATTATAATATATATAATAATATATATATAATATATATAAACTATATATATTTATATCTATATTCTATATCTATATATATATATATATATATATATATATATATATATATATAGTATATATATAATAATATGTATATATATTAATTTATTTTATCTAATATAATAGTATATATATAATATTTATATATATGTCATTATGCTTTTAATTTTGTAAAAGTAAAATTAAATTGGGGCGCTGAAAAATAATTGATTTTCAAAGTGGGCGGTACGCAAATTAGGTTTGAGAACCTCTGCCTCTAAGGGACAGAGGTTTCAAATATTAAATAACCATTGAATATCATCATTCATCATCATCATCATCATCATCATCATCATCATCATTCATCATCATCATCAAAATCATCATCATAATATATAATATATTATAATATATATATATTATATTATTATATATAATAATATTATATATATAAATATTATAAATTATAATATAATAATATAATATATATCATATTATGTATATATATATATATATATATATATTATATATATATATATGATATCGAAACGTTCTGTATTAGAAAAATAAATAATAAAATAAATGCAGTAAAATTTTCCACTATAAAGAAAAAAAAAAAGATAAAAAATTTACATAAAATTTTCATTACGAATTTATTAATTAACGAACTTAATCTCTTCTTGCGTATGCGATCCTGGGTTCGTATGTGTCGTGTGCGTAATCGCAGCGCAAGCCGCTCGCACATAATAAAGAAATCCTTAGTGAATGTAATTGCATTCTTTGACTGGCGTGTTCTTGGTGCTCGCCTCACGTCTTACTTAGATTATCGAAATTTTATGCTCATAAAAACGAGCATTCTTCACAATTTTTAAAGGCATTTTATTCCCAATTGGTTCTCTATTAATAGGTCCTGTCTCTCTATACAACAAAATATATATATATATTATAGTATATATATATATATATATATAAATATATATAATATATATATATATATATATTATATATATATATATATATATATATATATAAATATATATTAAATATATATTATATATATAATATACTATATATATATATATATATAGTTATATATAAATATATATATATATATATATTAATATATATATATATATATATAATATATATATATATATCATATATAATGTGTGTACGACACGGTGTTGTGTGTGTAGGTGTGTGCTTCGAATAGATGTGGTGTATGCAGGTGTAGATTGCGTTTGCGTGTGCTGGGTGCGTGTGCATTGCTTTCTTGTATTATTATTTTATTTTTATTTTTAAATAGAAATAGAATCTAATCGTTCTATTTTGACAGTTGTTGATTTCGCGATTTCTTCCTACCTTACATATGACAGTAACCCTCAGTGTTCTGATCTTTCTCCTACCCAATTCATTAAATAACCTCTACAGCTCCATTTCTAACTCTATTCATAAGTTGGAGGGTCATTGGGAAGCATTCATTATTAATGATGATTCAACTCTTCATTCTTCAACTCGTTTTAAATCTCTTCCATTTTCCTTAGGAATGACGGAGTCAATTCTGGTTGACCTGGATAGGTTTTCCAGGTTGCTTAGACAACTTTTTGAACTTCAACTCTTTTTAAAACTAAATCTACATGTCTCCCCCTTCGATGCATCTTCCAACTTTCTTATCTTTTTGACAGCTCAAACTACTCACCTGTTGAAAACAAAAACATCCCTAGTTTTAAAATTAACAATAAATATTTTTGGAAACAACACATTACAATGGTTGTTGAAATGGATTTAAAGAAGCTGAGAGTTCTGATTTTAAGTTGCTCAAGTAATTTCTTCCTTCTCATCGCAGTTTACCTCCAACTGTATAAATTGGTTTCATCCGCCCTTGTTTTCTTTCGATTATAACTTTCCAGCTCTCTTCATTCTGGTGGGGGGACAGGGCTCGCAGCTTCACCCATCCATTATGAATTTAGGGTAGACAGCAGTCAAAGTGCTAAAAGAGATTAATAAACTGTCCTCTACTTCTAACTCACTTGACTCCTAATCTCCTCTAGGTTCTGTTGGTTCTCCCTCTCCTTTCTATATGTACTACAACGGCAACCGCTTGAGAGAGCTGTCACCAAGCATTCACGCACTTCTACGACACCTTTGCAGCACAAAGAAGCATTTGTATATTGTGAGGAGTAAGATCAGGTAAACGTCTCAGACCTGTTAACTCCACTGTGGTGCGTTCCATCTTTTCCAGACTATTTTTTTTCTGTCCTAGCTGTCTCATTAGTTTTCTTTACGTTATATAAATTAATATCCCTTACTTTTATAAAAAATATCTTGCGTCTGTGGTTCCACGTAAGTACTTTAAGTGTGGTTGACGTTCTTTATCTGTTTTTATTGGGTTGGGTCTTGTTCTCCTGTCCTCTATTTATATTATAAACCTCCTCCGCTGTCTGTTTACCTGTGAAAAGTTTTACTATATACTATATTATATATTATTATATATTATATTATATAATATACTTTATATAATATATTATATATATTTTATATTATATATATTATATTTATTATGTTATATTATTATATATATATATATATATTAATACTAATTATATATATATATTTAATGTGTGTGCTGTTGTATTGAAACTGTGGCTTTATTCAAGAACATCAGGTGTTCTCCTTTATCATTTTTATTATTAAAGTATTTATAATAAAAAATCAGAATTAAAAAGCAATAAAATTATCGGATTGAAAATTTTTTTGTTCCTATGGCATTCAAAATCATGCCAATCTCAAAATTATATTTAAGTGATACATTGTCACAGTTAATGACCAACCAAAAAAATCTAATTATATAAGTATATATATTAATATATTAATATATATTTATTATAGATATTAATATATTATATATATATATATATATATATATATTATATATATATATATATATATATAGCTGGAGAGAGAGAGAGAGAGACGGACATAGAGGATCGTTGTTAGACTTAAGAGAGAGGAGAGAGAGAGAGAGAGAGAGATGATGGGAGAGAGAGAGAGAAAAGAGACGTTAGATTTGAGACGAGAGAACGGTGTGACCTCATTTTGAAATTGATAAGAATTTTAAGGTATTAGTGATTATTAGTTATGTTCAGTGAAATAAACACTATGTTAGATGATTTATTTGTTATTATTTTTTCTTATATTTTCATTTGATTTTTTTATCTCAAAAAATAATTAAATATAATCACTTGATTCTGCTGAGCGAACGATAGTGTTAAGGTCATGGTCGTCGTTCACGGCTTCGATCTCATAGTCTTGGTATACTCGCTGTAGTTTTTTTTGTAAAACCCTTCTTTTACTCTCTATTTCCATATATATTTTCTATACGTTTTTTTTCCAGGAGACATACAGCTAGTGAATTTGACTTTCCTTTTTTTTTTTTGCGTCGTCTCTCTCTCTCTCTCCTTTGATTCCAGTTTCTTCTTACGGAGGATGCAGAAAATTTCTATAGTGAAAAAAATAAATTCTACTGCAAAATTTTGTTTAAATGATGTGGGCTCGGAAATAATGAGGATGGAAATTAACTCTATACCAAACAACGAATTGGAGTCAGTTTTCTCATTTAGTTGTCTTTTTTTTATTACGATGCTGAATTGCAATCAGAAAATGTTGACTGATTTTCAGTGGCAAAATATTCCATTTACTTGGCCATATGACAACATCACTAAAACAAAGCATTAAACGTGAAGTAGCAGTCGCCCAAGTGATCCCTTCCATTTTAGCATTAAATCTATTTTTAAATAAGGCATTTAAAAAGCAAAAGTTCAGTGAAAATTTTATCGTTGAAGAGCTTAAGAGCAATCTGAAAAAAGACTATCGTAAGTTTCTATGGATAAATCTTTGTGGTAGTCTATCTTTCTTTAGTATCTGCGATTAAGCTATTTTTTCAACAGAATCAGATGATATCAGTAAAAATATGTGTCGTGAGGCATGGAAGGCAAATGCATGAAAATTTAGCTCTTGACTCTCTGCTGACGATGATTCACGTAGTGGGAAAGTGAAGCTGGAAGGTTCCATTTTCACTTTAATGGATTGTTTTAAATAAATTGTGGCATCAAAATCGTCAGACATAAAAAGAAAGTGAGATGAGAAAGGATATCCCGTATTCTTCTGACTCGATGTAATTATTGTTACATAAAAGTAAAAGGCTACATTACGGATTTACATCAAGAAATAAACAAATATATAAGTTTGCCTACTTTGACCATGAAAAACAATGATATTCCCTTTCAATTGTGGTAGAATAAAAAGAGCAGCCGTTTATATAGAATTTGAAATTAATTTATAATTTGTGCTCGAATAAAAATACTCTATCACTATCCACTCGTCAATCAGTTGAGAATAGTGAGAAGAATAATTAGAACAGGTAGGCATATTTTATGAAGCGCTCACAAAGAAATAGGTTATCCCTTGAAAATGGAGAACTGCCAATGTTCGTCATTTTAACCCTAGAGCTTATTCAAATGAAGTTTAGTTTTAAAAATCTTCTAACTACGAAACATTTTCCAATTTTCATTTAATTATTTTTAATATGTGAATGGTTTGACTATAGTAAGAAATAGTTATTATACTTTTGTTTATTACTTTTATAACATGCTGGTTTAAAACATGAAATTTCTTGGGACCGGGGGTTCGCAATTCGATTATTGATGTGCTTGATTCCCAAAATGAAAATCATGATTTTGCCCAAATACTCTCAACATATATCCTGCATTTATGATGATACATGTTGTGTGTGTAATCCACAGATATTGTTATATAATTTATTTTTTTATCGACCCTTGTTTTCCAGGGGTATCTCTATTCCATTCGAATTAATTGCGGAATAATAATTTATAATATATTCTTATATATAAAGTTACATGATTTAAAACTAACAAACAAACATTTTATTTCTATAATGCCTTTCAAATATTAATATATTGAGAGAAATAATAGTAGTTAGAAATATATAATATGAACATAAGCAAGTGTACAAAACATAGTAGATATATATATATCTGAAAATAATTATATATTTTAAAAAAAATATAATTTAAATAAATATTATATTATATGGATAATATATTAGAATATTAAGGGAGAAAAACTCCCAATCGCAATGATATGACATGTCTTTTGATAGATATAGTGTTAAACATATACATACAACTATGAATAAAGGAGTAATATGGACATAACCATGGCAATCTAATTAGTGCAATGGTTGGTGTTGTATTCACCGATCCATCCGGATTTTGATTATAGAAACTTACATTTCCGCCAGTTACCGGCGTATCATACTTGCCACACGTGTCACATTACTCCTTTATCGAATATCCCTCATCAACTCAATCAATTTTTTCTGCAACAGTTTTTAAATCTCCCACATAGACACCTATGGTAACGTCCTTCCATTGGAACACTTATTAGATCTTGATAGAAGAGCTCGTTTCCTCCTGCTCTTCGTCTTACCAATCCCATCGCACATATGCTTTATATGGATGAATGTAGTAGTGAAAACTTTATACTCATTCTACAATCCATGAGAATGAAAACTGTCGTATCTAGCTCCAATTTTCTCATGCGTATCAATGCTAGTGGATTCTCGGTCCTTTTTCTGTTCCCAGAAGATTCTGTGCTTAATACAGTGCCCGAAAAAGCATTTCCACGTCTTTGCCCTCTAAACAACAGTCAGTGGTTGATCTAAAGACTATTCTAGTTTCAGCTCGAACGGAAGAGAGAGATGTCCCACGCTATTTGGTGAGTCCCTATCACAGTGTGTCACCTCCCTATGAAATGTCCTCTTCGTCATCCAACTCGCGAACAGGAAAACGTGAGCATACTATATATGCCGCGTAGATAATGCAACATTCACGCAAATCACTGTACCACGGCCTTCACAAATATGTTTCATCCAAAACCAAGTTTTTATCTACTCGCATGACGTTGAGAAAACAAAACATTAGCGCGTATTATTGGGAGGTAAGATGAATGTTTTCTCTCTTGTACGATTGTTGTGGTCGCAACACGTTTCCAGTCACCTGCGTCAATAGGGTAGAATCCCTCGGATGGCCATTCTCTTTTGGATCCACTGACTCCTTTGCCACGCCCGGACGTCCCAATAGACAGAAGCAGGGATATTTGTGAAGCCTACTTTGGCTGACGAGCCAAAAATTGTGTACCCATTTCACGTCGACGCATTATATTTGATGAGCTCTATCCATGTACCTGATATTGTAGCTCTCCAAACTGTCATGATTTTTGCATACTCTTCTCTCATTGATTTCTCTCGAGTACCCTACTGGAACCTAAGAATTCTTGTTGACGTCGCGCGCGTAGAACTATCAAACACTTTATAAGCTGCTTGATAGTGCAATAAAAAGTCAGCCACTTTACTCTGCATCTTATTGTCTTTGCGGAGAAAGTCCCTTAGCGATAGACGCCTGCAACTCACTCAAACACAAGGTTACCATCTGACTGGAAGGGCTGCTCGAGCGCTCTGCGATTCTCTTGTTACGATAAATAATGTTAACTCTTTGTGCCATTGGGTCCTAGCTAGTCATTTTTTCAAAGGACAAAAAGCTCACGAGCCAATATGAGTCTATTCCAGCGAAAACACTCTCGCGCAAAAAGTATCAATAACTCTTCTACAAGTTGTGAATTACAGTTTCACCGCCAGGCTGTGAACAAGACACCCCAATTCTACTGGCAATAATTCTCAATGGAATGTACTTATATTGATTCATCTTCGCATACTCAAGTTCATTTGCTCTTTAGTCAATTTACGGAGAATAATAAATCGTTACAAGTTGTGTGACAACAAAGTTATACTATATAAATAGAACCACACACAGACACTGATAAGATTTTTTCTGTCTTTCATATTAGAATAATTATTGCAAAAGCATGTAACTCCTATACCATCTCCTTAAATTTCTAACATAACAAAGACTTAACTCCCCCCTGAAAATATATGATTCATTTCTAGGAATATATTGTTTAAAATATTAGTGTTAGATAATGGAAAATGAGAACTCTTGTTAAATTAAAACGGACAACCTGGCCTCTACGCCACTAAATCACTCGAAGAATTTGTTAATAATTATGGAAATATATAAAGAGTATCTCCTATTAATCCTGTGGTCCTATCATTATAAATAAGGTTCCTTCTTTCCTCACATAGGAGAAAAATTCTATCTGTTATGTGGTTATAATTGACGATTGCAGAACTAATATTATCTACTACCTTAAAACTATCTCTCCTCTACGAACTTTCACATGACTATTGGGCAGAATAGAGAAGTGATTATTTGCCCAATCTTAGGTATGCGGACAGAGAACTTCCTATTCAGCATTATTAGTGTATTCCGGTATTCCGGCTTTCACTATTGGCACATTCCTAATATTATTATACTTATAATATATATTATATATATAGTATATATATTATATTTATTATAATACTATATTATATATAATATTATATAATTATATATATATATAATATATATATAATTATTACCTATATTATATATTATAGTTATAAATACCTATATATACTTATTTAATTTCATATACTATATATATAATATATCAGCGGGGCACCCACAACTATTTTTGATTAGTCAGCACATTCGTAATTCTGCTACTGCTGGACATTCGCGGATTAGCAAATTCCGCAACTATTTTCTGCTACGCCAGCCGCTATCCGCTCATTCCGCAACTTTTTATTCTGCTTCGCCAGCTCCCCGCTATTCGAAATTCTTGCAGATATCCGCATACTTTTTCTTACTTGTCCAGTCCCGTCTTTCTCGCAAATCAAACTAATTCTATAGCTAATAATTTTTTGTCCACTATTGAAGTCTGCAACTGTCCCTTATACCCTTATTGTAGTAATACAATTTTCAATAAAAATTACCTTACAATTGTATATATTATTTGTAAAGGTAAAGTATTGTCTAATTGTTATATATATATACTATATTTATATATATATATTATATAATTATACTATATTATATATATTATATATATATCTATATATAATATATATATATATATATAATATATATATTATATATATATATATATGCTATATTTAACTACTATATATATATATATACATACTATATTATTAAATATATATAGTATTTATATATATATTATTATATATTATTATATATATCAAAACCTGAATTGTAATTACCATTGGATAATTGTGGTTGGTCCTCCTCCTCCATCTTTCCCTCCCTCTGGCACAGCAACTTCAAATTCAAAGGCATTTTCCAATTCACAACACCGTTTTCTTCAAAGTTCTAACAGTTAGGGATGACCTCTTGAGTCCTTGAGAACATCAGAGACCCAAGTTGCTGAACACGTCTCTGCGTCCCGGAGGAGGGCTGACAGAGTGTATACTTGATAAAGAGGTCACCAGGCCTCTTATGTGATGCAGACGGGAACCAGTCACAGAGAAGAGTGTGGTTTTCATCTCCTTCAGCTTGTTTCCCAACTCCTCAAAGGCCTTCTCTTTAAGTCCTCTCAAGGTGGTAGGAGCAGAGGCTGGTGTCATTCACCCTATGTAAATGGAGGTGGTTCGTCTTCCATCTGTTTCTCTGCTCTTTGTTGTGAGCACCGTCTTTGTCGGGAGCCAGGAACTCCACGGTTTATCAGTACCTCACTGATAACCCTCTTCCTGATGGTCTCTCTCCTTCAAGTCCTCATTCAGGAGCTCAACGACTGGAAGTTTGATAATGGGGTTCTGAGCTGTGGCCATCCATGCAGATCTATTCCACAAACCATTTTCCCCAATGTCCTAGCTGCGGCTACACATGAACGCTGTCCAAATTTTTATCTATATTATATATATATTTTTATACCTTTTTATTTTATTTTTATACTACATAAAATATTTTATAGATACTATATATATATTATTATTATTATATAATAATATATACCCTTAATTACTAATTATTATATATACACAAAAGTAAAACGTAGTCAAAATTTACCAAATTGAACAGTTTATAGTTTCAGTTGTCGCTGAAAGAGATAATTGAGAACATTCCGGTCAGCGAAACTGTAAAGTTGTCAAACTGAGAAGTAGGAAAACTGTTCCCCCCCATATATATATATATATATATATATAATATATATTATATATATATTATATATATATAATGTATTTTATTAAATATTACTATATATCTAATTATATATTATATCTAGTATACCCTTCATATTCTATAATTATTACGTATATATATTACTATATATAATTTATTTATTATTATATATATATAATATATAAATTTTTTTTTCTATATAAAATCCATATATTTCACTTTTATTGAGCTTATTCCATATATTATTATTCTCAAATTAAACTTTTTAGTTTGATCCTAGATATCTTATCTTAAAACTTTGTGTAAATGCTAATGATAAATCTTCCTAAATATTAAATTTCTAATACATAACATTTCATCTTCTTAATAATCATTAATTTCTATTGAAATTGGAAGAAATATGCTTCCCTTATCACGTGAAAAGGTCTGCAACGTTTAAATAGTGCTACGCCATAATCATCATTGTCTATTTACTTGATTTAGTTTTAATATTTTTTCAAATAATTTTTTAATTAATTATGAGAAAAAGAATAAGTCAAAACTTTTTGTAGTATATCTTACCAATATTTCCATTTCAACTAAACTTCATTACTAAAGGGATCTTAAATTTTTTAATACTTTTTCAATAATTTTTTAATTAATTATGAGAAAAAATATAATTTAATTATTATAATTTATCAATATTTATCCTTTCAACTTCGCTTACATTAAAGGTTTATTTTTTTTGATCTGTATTTTAAGCCTACCAAAATGCTAAGCTTTGTAGTAGCCAATGTGTCTTAATAACCAAGGCCGTTTATATATTATTATATATAGATATATATAGATTATATATATATATAATATATATATACTATATATATATATAATACTTATTATATATATATATATATTATATATTATATATATAAATATATATATAAAAATTTACCCCCTTGGTTAAGATAAGTTATATAGATATATATATATATACTCGTATTTATATTATATTATATAATATATATATTATATATATATTTATATATTATATTAATTTATCAATTATCATATATTACTATATATTATATTTTATAATTATATATTATATATTATATATTTAATATATAATACTATATATATATATTCCAAGTATATATATGGAAGGACTTTAGTCTGGGTCTAAGCCTTCCCAACGAAAAGTATAGATTTTTCTTTTCACTTAAACTTCTATTTTAAATTATTTTCTTATCTTATCTTATTCTCAAAGTGCATCATTTGAAGATATTTCCGTATCAGTTTTATATTAGTTATTAAATTATTTACAATTGTTTATATACCGCGTTTATATAATCGCGTCGTGCGCAATATGCGATTATTTGTATTATATCATTTCTCGCGTCAGAAAACCACCATAAGAATTAAAAACTGATACAAATATCTTTCAATGATTGCACTTTTACATAAATAAGAAGAAAATAATTTAACAATTAAAGTTTAAGTGAAAGAAAATCTATACTTTCTTCGTGGGAAGGCTTAGACCCCAGCCTTTGGGGCTTTGCGACGGTGACCTCAGCGATGTTCACCATCGCCGCCAACAGCCCAATATCCGCAGCGGTCCTCTCATTTTCATTTATCTTCAAACATCTACACTGATGTAGAGTAAAATTCCAGACGTAGGCATTACATTTTAAATTATTGCAGCACCAGACCTGCTTCTTAGCGAAGTCCATTGTCTTGTAATTTACAAAAAGTTTTTTTTTTTTTTTTTTTTTTTTTTTTACCACAGTCCTTAATTGTATATCACTTAAAAACCTTTATATTCACTGTTTTATAGTTATTTGTAGTAAAGCACTTGTACTCACTTTAACTACACAAGTGTACCTCAAGTAGGCTAATTTTGTAAAATTGTACAAATAAAAGTAAAATAAAACAAATTTTTAAACCATTTATTTATAAAAATAGGCCGGTTGCCATAATAATAGTTGCCCTAAGAGAGGACAGATAGTTCAGATAGTCCGTAGGCTACAGCGCTTAACACTAGTACTAGGCTCTAGTCTTTTAACTTAAACTTTTTTTTTTATTATTATGTTTTTTCACTTTTGATATCTTAGATTTTATCTGCTGTCTCATCTATTTATGAAATGCACTTAAAAACTATAGTCATTTTTATCTTTTATTGTTGAACGCATTTTTACGTGCGTGGATAGCTAGGCCTTATACTGGCTTATTTTTCCAAAGTTATTATTTTCACTGAAAATTTTACTTTTTATTTTTTTTCTTTTTTTTTTTTTTTTTTTTTTTTTTTTTTTTTTTTTTATATTATAGTAATTGATATTTATTTCTTTACTTTTAATTCGTATGGTCCACCCTAAGAAGGGATGTCAACCCAATCGTGGAAGTGGACTAGTCTGGGTTCTAAGCCTTCCAACGAAAAGTATAGATTTTCTATTCCTTTAACTTTATTTTTTATATTATTTTCTTCTTATTTTATGGTCACCTTATTAATGAAATGAATATTCGTTTTAGTTTTATTTATGTTATTATGAATGCACAAAAAATTATAAAGCGTAGTGCCTAACGATTTTGTATTTATCTTCCTCAATTGCGTGCTAGAAAAAAAATAGCTACAAAACATTGACATGAGCCACTTTTTTTGAGGGGCATTTTGCCAACCCGTTAAACTTACATCTATGGCATCTTTGCGCCCATATATTCGAATTATTACCCCCGAAGTATTCCCCCATATCCAAATATACCACAATTTATTTATCAATAACAAAATTATAATGAATCTAAGTATGTTGCATACGTATCTTATATTATATTATATATATATATATTTATTATATATATACCTGTTATTATAAATTAAATTAATATTGTATTTAATTTTTATAATTAAACTAGTTCAATTATAATTAATTTATTAAATTAGTAACTAAATAAATATAACCTTATAAACTTTTCATTTGTATTTATATATATAATATATATATATAAATGTGAACAGTTAAGGTGTCCTCAGACACCGGTTGTCAAAATGCCCATACAAAACTATTCGAATAGAGTAATTTTTTTTCATCAGATTTACAATTTAACTTACAGACAAAATGATTTAAAATATTTTCTCTTTTGATATTGAAAACTTGTCAATTTGACGACTTGGCATGCTCCCAATTGACACCTCAGTTTTTCTTGAGGACCCCTAAATGTGTCTATTAGCCAGTTTTTCCTTTTGTGTATATATTTATACTATATATTTTATATATCTTATATTATATACTACTACTATAATATATATATATATATATATATATATATAATTATTATATTTATATATATAGATATATATATTATTATATATATATACTATATTATGATATATAATTATATACTATATACTATATATTTAATATATATAATATATATAATATTTATATGTATATACTAATATAATTTATATTATAATTATATACTTATATATATATTATTATATATTAGATAATTTATATATATAGGTTTCTAGCTGCCCTGGGTATCATACTATTCTATTATATTACTATATTTTATTATATAATATACTATATATATAGATTATATAATATATTACTATATTAAGATTTACAGAGCTATGTTTCTTCGCTCGTGTATATGTATTTAGTTGCCCAGTTAGCACCCATAGTTATAATCACCTTTCTGAAAATTACAATACACGAATAGCTATAAACTATTTTTTATTATTCTTTTAGTATTTACGTGTAAGTTGTTTGAGTAAGATGTCCTCTCCTGAATGCTTCTAGCTTTCGGCATAGATTCTCCCTGCCTCTGTCGGAAATCCTTTGCGGAAGAGACAGGAGCAAGTGAACGATGATTTTCCTATTCTCAGTCTTATGGGAGGGTGTTTGGGTTCTGATTGTGTTTGAATAGGTTCTCCATTTCTGAAATAAGTGCCGTACAGGAAAAAAAGCCATCCAATGGACGTCTTATATATATCTGATGTAACTCTATAATTAAAAAAAGTCTTAATAACCATAAATTTAGAAAACTGTACGAAGCATACTATATTATAAAAAATAGTAAAACTTCAGCAGAGAAAAAGTGAAATTACTTGATGACATACGCAAAAGAAACTCTGTAAAAAATCGAATGCCTGTAGGCATTCATTAAAAAATGAACTTTTAACACAACAGAACCCCAAACCAACCATCATTAAAGTTGAAATAGGTAATATTCATCAGCCACTTGCTCTTTTCCTCTTTCTGAAAGATTCTTGACAGACGTGCTAGGGAAATCCTCTGCGCAAAGTCCCTAATAGAAACTTCAGGAGGAGATGAGAGAACCTAATATTTTGTTCTATATAAATATGAATAATAAAACTGTGTTTGTTACCTATTCCAAGTGTATTTACATTCTCCCATCAACAAGAGTGTGATTAAACTAGGGGCTACCCTTGCCAAACCCATTATCATTAATTATTAATATATATTAATATATACTACTAATTTGCCTTCAGTTATACTACTTATATTATATACTATATATATATTATATATATATATATAATATTATACTATATATACTACCTATATTATATATTATATATATTTTATATATTATTATTATATTGAAGCTGACGTCGTGCCAGACCGCGTCCTTTAAGTTGATTAGAGAAATGTTCGATCTTGCTTTTCAAGTTTTATTTCCTCACTAGTTCACAAGCTTAGGTTCGGACCCCTGTCCCCTTTAAAAAAACCCAAAAACCCAATGGCATTAGACAGGTAATTCCTTGGTTATTATCTATATATCATACTGAACTCACCATATGCAGGAAGAATCAACCATAACATGAAAAGCCTATGCAGCAGTGAGTCAATAGAATTGCTTTTCAGCAGTTTGGGATGATGCTGGGACATGTATACAACACAGGCAGGAAAAGGATTCCTCCGTTAACATTCGCCTTAAAGCAGCATTACATTATGATATTGGAGTCTCACGACATACACACTATATATCATATATTAAAAATGCCTATGTGTTGTAACTTTCTATGACTAAGAGAGAGAGATGAGAGAGAGAGAGATGAGAGAGAGAGAGAGAGAGAGAAGAGAGAGAAGGGAGGGCGAGAAGAGAGAGTTAGACGAGAGATGAGAAGATTTGTGCTTGTTCACTCTGCGCTACTATTACTCCAGCTTGGTCTCTCTCAACTTGCTATTGACGCAGCATGCCCGCTAGGGGTTAGGTTATAGTAACATACCTCGGTCTATGCGACCTCTACTTTACTATATTGTTGCTTAAAATTATATCTTAAAAGTTTCTAATTTCTATCAGTTTGAATGTTCACCGTCTGCCCTATTTACTCCAGCTTGCCGCTCTCCCAAACTTGCATGTGAGGCGCACGCCCGCTAGGGTTAGTATGTGGGACATAACGGTCCTATCCCAGAGCTGTTATTTCCCACATTATACTTTAAGACACGCAACTTCTATCTCCACCTAGTTTTCTCCATACACTAGTCTCTAACCCCTAAGTTTGGCTAATTGCTTCAAACGCTACTTAATTAGCTTACTGCCGAATTTTATTCATTGCATGCATGAACACTCCCGAATAAATTATTATTGTGGTGTAAATTTACGAGGTGCTAACTCTAACCGATTTGCTGATACCTCTCTGTTAAACTATTACGGCTCCCCGACCCTAAGCCTACCTTAGGTCGGCTATCATTGCTTACTTTTGCCTTGCGCCCTTTATACTATCTAAATTCCACTCTGCCTGGTCCTAACCTTGGTTATTAAATTTGTTGAAGATAGGTTGCTGGCATTCACGTGTTAATTGTTTATTTTTTTTATTTTTGAAAATGCTGATTCATTCGCGCATTTCAGATGTTCATCGAATCTTCCAGAACGGAAAATGCTATTAGCTGTGGGTGGAGCCTATTTTCGGAGAAATAATTATATGCCTTAGTTGGAGCTCCTTTAGGGTAATCGCTAATATTATTTCCTGGCATGATATTGTTATATACCTAAAAGTGGATCCACCCCACTATATTTATATCTTATCTATATATATATATACATTATATATATTATATATATATATATATATATATCTATATACTTATTTATATTATTATAATATATATATACTATATATCTTATATATATTATATATAATATTAATAATATATATTATATATTAATATATTATTAATATATATACATTATATATATTTTATTATACGATACGTCATAGTGATACTTAATTACTATACTATAGTATTATTATATTATATTATATATTTATTATAATATATATATTATATATATATAGTTGGCTCAGCATCCCGAAAGAGTTCAGGCATGTAACTAAAAACCTATAACATCTACAGGAAAATAAATAACATTTTTGATCATTCAGCTAAAAATTTCATCGAAGAAACTTAATAAAATTTTCATTTTCTTTATAATTATCCGGAAGATTTAATTAATTATTAGTAAAAATCTTAGACCTGAATTCTTGCACGGCTCTGACTTGCTTGAAACTGCAGTACTCTTCGAGGAGCAAAAGTTGCCATCAGTCACCCACTTTTTTCGCTTTGGAGAAAATAATATATATTTTTTTTATAGCCCTTTTTAGGGTTTGAGTCCGACGGAAGTCAGAAGGGGGACGTAAGTCCCCCCGCGTCCCCTCGGTAGGCGAGAAACCCCGACTCTAATCCATTTTCTTTTAATCATAATTTTTCGTCATTTAAAAAAAAAAATCTCAACATTTTTGGCATTCTATTTGCGTGCTCCAGTCCGAGTAATCCTGCACTTCGAACATCTCCCAAAAAACCCCTGTATGTTTTTATCCACCCATTTTTAACCCCAATTTTAATTCTTTTTTAAAAAAGCCTCGTTATTTTTTTATTTATTTTTATTCCCGCCCGGTAAATAATGTTCTCCTGATTAATAAAAATGATATTTATTTTTCGTGTATCTTTTATAGTTTTTCCTATTTACATGCCCTGATTCTATAAAAAATACCGTGACCTTATATATAAACTTATAAATATATATATAAATATATTATCTAAATAATATTATTTAATATATGTATATCATATATATATATATAATAATTATATTATATATAATATATTATATTATATATTATATATATTCGTATTATATATTTATTTATATATATATACTACCTATTATATTCTATATATTATATCTATTATATTTATATAATATATTATAATATAATACTATTATATTATAATAAATATTAATATATATATATAGCTATACCTATATATATTATATATATTATATATAATATTACCCAAATTTCTCATTTTCAAAAATGAAATTCTATCTATTTTTCAAATTATGATTCCCATTTAATTTGAGTATAATTTGGTACCTTTATATACTATATATCTATTCTTCTATTATATTATATAAGTTAATATATTATATATTATCATATATTATATTTATATATAATATATATATATATATATATATATTTATATATATATACTATATACTAGTAATTATATATACTATATATATATTTATCATAAATATATTATAAATATATTATATATAATATATATTTATATATTATATATATATATTTATATATATATATATTATTTATACTATAATTATATAACTATATATTACTATTATCATATATTATTCTAATATATTATTATAGTATAGCGATCAGCATCCCAGAACGATACAGGCATTTGTAACTAGAACTTACTGTTGCTTATAACAGCTACCTACTTGAACGATATACTATTTTATTAATCAGAGACATTTTTACCCCGGCGAATAAAAAATAAATATAAAAAATAACGCTTTTATAAAAAAAATTAAAAGTGTTCAAAAAAGTTTAAAAAAATACAGTTTTTTGAGATTTCGAATGATTCGGCTTATCGTGACATCTGAGCACGCAAAATGTGCCAAATGTTGAGTTTTTCTTTTTTAAATTAACGAATAGCTACGGTTAAAACAAGAACGATGCATAGAGTCGGGGTTTCTCGGTCCCCCCCCCCTGAGGGGGTGACTTTCGTCCCCCCTGTCCCTCCGTGCTTCGCTTTCATAAGAAAGGCTATATAAAAACAAAACTATATAATATTTGAGGGGTAAAAAAAATTAGATTGGCTCTTTCTCTCCCGACGACTACTGCAGGTTTCAAGTCGACTAATGCAGCTTTCACTGATATCTATTCAAAATTTTACTAATTTTATTTAAGAAGTTATAATAATTTTAGAAAAAATAAATTTTTTTTACAGGCTCTCCCCGATGATTTTAGCTAAATCCAAAAATGTTGATTTTTTTCCTGTATGTTTATGTTTCTACGTACATGACTCTGAACTCTTCGGGATCTCAGCATATACTATATTATACTATCTATTATATAATATATAGTATATAGATATATATACTATATATTTATACCTAATATTATTATCTATATATATATAGTAATATACTATTTACTAGTATATATATACTAGTATTATATATAATATAATATATGTATAATTATATATATATATATATATATAATTATATTATTAAATATATAAATATAATATTATATATATATATATTTATATTACAACTATTATATATATATATATATATTATATGTATATAGTCTGGATCCACTCTAGGTAGTTATAACATATCATGCCAGAAATAAATATTAAGAGATTACGCCTAAAAGCTCCAACTTAAGGCATTACATTATTCTCAAATAGCTCCACCTCCTACGACGCTAGCATTTTCCATTCTGAAGATATCGTGCAACATATCTGAATGCGCAAATTGAAATCAGCATTTTAAAAATAAAATAAATAAACAATTAACAATATTTAAGCTAAAAATTTAACAAACAAAATTTATAACCTAAATGGTAAGAATCAAGTGCAGAGTGGAATTTAAACTAGTATTTAACTGGCAAGGCAAGTAAGCGATGATTAGCCGACTAAGATCTGTAGTGCTCTAGGCGGGAGCCGTAAAATAGTTAACCAGAAGAGTTTATCAGCAAATCGGCTCAGAGTTAAGCATCCTGTAGATAGTCTTACCACAACAATAAAAATTTATTAAGGGAGTGTTCATGCATTGCCAATGTTCTAATTCGCAGTAAGCTTTATAGTGCGCGTTGGATAGCAATTAGCCAACATTAGTTAGGAGCTAGTAGTATTGGAGAAAAACTAGTGGAGATTAGAAGTTGTACTGTATCTTTAAGTAATAATCGTGGAAATAACACTCTGGTGATAGCGCCGTTATTTCCCTGCACATCACCAACCCTAGGCGGGCGTTGGCGATCACATAGCAGTTGGAGGAGCAAGCTGTATTTTTTGGTAATAGCTGCGCCAGAGTGAAATCTAAAATGATTAGGAATTAGAAACGTTAAATATATTTAGGCAACAAGTATAGTAAATAGAGGTCGCACTAGACGGTATTTCATTATACCTTAACCCTTAGGCGGGGTGGTCACATAGCAGTTTGGAGGGCCAGCTGGTAAAGTAGTGCGCAGAGCGTGAACAGCCCAAATTCTCTCTCTCTCTCTCTCTCCTCTCTCTCTCCCTCCCTCTCTCTCTCTCTCTCTCCTCTCTCTCTCTCTCTCCTTCTCTCTCTCTCTCTCCTCCTCTCCTTTCTCCAAACTCACCAAATCACATAGGCAATTTTTAATAATGTACATACTTGTCCCCTGTGTCAGACTCATATCTCCAAATTTAATGATGCTTATTGCCATTGCTATATCGTGAGATCCTTTTCTGCCCTGTGTTATTGCATTTATACATATATAAACAGTCCTCCCAAACCTCATAATCATTGTTGTACTACTACTCCTGCAGAGTTCAATATTCTTGTCAGAATTCTTCCTTCAGTATTGTGCTTTCAGTATTGCTGAATAGTATAACTATGATTACCCTAGTTCTAATGCCTTTTTGTTTTTTTGTTCTTTTAGTACAGGGGTCCAACCACTAACTTACATGTTATCCTTCTAAGAAAAAAAACTTGAAAAAGGATCGAAAATTTTTCTCAACAAAACTTAAAGTGAATAATTTAACACTCATGCTTTACAATCCTATTATATATTATAGTAGTATACTATAATATTATATAATATTATTACATTATATTATTAAATATATATTATATATCTATATCAATTATATATATTATATATTACTATATAGATATATATATATATATATATATATATATAATATTACTATATTATAGTTGCAGTAGCCCTCTTAGTTAATACCTCTTTGGTGATATTGAAATACACTGAATAGTACTAAACACATTGTATTATTATTATTATACAAAAATTTAGGTCTCCTCCTCCTCCTGAGTTCTAGCTTTCGGCAGAGATGCTCCTGCTCTGTCAGAATCTTTCGAAAGAGAAAGAGCAAGACGATGATTTTCCTATTCAACTACTATTGATGGTTTGTTTGGTTGCTGGGTTTAAAGGACCTTTCCATTTTCTAATAAGTCCCTACAGGATATCCGATTTTTTTAGGAGTTCATTATTGCTGTTGGCAATAAAGTAATTCTTTTTCCTTGCTGCTGAATGTTCGACTATTTTTTTTAATATATATGCTTCGTACAGTTTTCTTAAAATTTTAATGGTATTAGCTTTTATAGATTATATCTACTATTTTAGAGTCGATTGGATGGCGTTTCTGTAGGCAACTTATTTTAGAAATGGAACCTATCCCTCAAACACATCAGAAAACCAAACCAACCATCCCAAAGTTGAAATAGCGGTAAAATCTCCTGTCCCGTTGCCTCCTTCTCTTCCGAAGATCTTCCGAAGAGGGCCAGGAGAATTCTTTTGCGACCAGCTAGAAGCTTCCAGGATGGAGGACCCCTAATATTGTGTATCTATAAAGAATAATTAAAATATTTTTTATTACTATTCCACGTGTATTTAATTTTGCCCAAAGAGGTGATTAACGAAGGTGGCTACCCTGCCAACCTAAATACCATATAAAAGAGCCCGAAGAAAACATAGCCTCTGAAATCATTAAGTTATATTAGTATTTTTACATATAATATTATATATTACATATAATATATATATATATATATATTATATATTATACATATAATATATTTATATATATATATATATATATATATTATATATATCTGTATTTATATATATAATATATTATATACTTTAATAGTATAATATATATATATTATAACTATATATATATATATTTTAATATATATATACCTACTAATAATATATCCTATGTTCTAGTATTCGTATCTCTTATATATATTTTTATACTATATATTAATATTACTCATATAAATATATATACTTCTTAATATATATAATACTATATATCTATTATATATATATTATATATCTTATATATACACTAAAAAGAAAAACTGCTCAAATAGACAAATTTTGGGTCCTCAAAACTGGTGTCAAAATTGAGCATCGAGTCGTCAAATGACAAGTATTCAAATACTCATAAAAGAGAATAAAATAATTTCTCAACTGAGTACTTTTTCTGAGAGTAGTTAAATGTCAATCTGATGAAAACAAAATTACTCTATTTGATAGTTTGTAGGTCCCCAATTTTGGACACCCCGGTTTCTGAAGGACCCTTAAACTGTTTCCACCTTTATAATACTAATTAGTACTGTGTGTAGCGTTGTTATCTTTCATCATATTATATATATATATATATATATATACTATATTATGTATTATATATATTATATTATTAGTGATCTATAATATGTATATATATTCATATTATGGTATTATATATAATATATTATATATTACTAGATACACCATAATATATGCAACAAATATTAGATTCATTAATAATATGTGGTTTATACATAATAATTTTTGGATATTTGATGTGAATACTTGCGTAAATAATTACGAAACTATTTATTGCGCAAATTGCATAATTTGTAAAGTGTAACGGCTGCAAATTGCCCCTTTCCAAAAAGTGGGCTCATTGGCAATGTTTTGTACTATTTTTTCTTCAGCCCGTCCAATGGAGAGATTAAAACAAACAAATCGTATAGCGCACGCGCTTTATAAATTTGGTAAATAAATTAATAACTAAATAAAACTAAATACCTCGAAGCTTATCTTTCAACTTAAGCTTCAAGGCTAACATAAAAGTAAGAATGAAAATAATATAAAAATAAAGTTTAAAGGGAATAGTTTATATACTTTTCGTTGGAAGGCTTAGACCCCAGGACTAGTCCTTCCACCGCTCTGGTGACATCCTTGCGTAGTGACATACGATATAACAATAAAGACATAGAAATATAAATTCTACTATATATAATATATATATGATATAAATAAAAAAAAAAAAAAAACATAAAAAAAAAGAAGATAATAGAAAAATAAAAGAAACATAACGTTAAAAAAGTAAATTTCAGTGAAAATAACTAATCTTTGGAAATAATAAGCCAGTATAGGCCTTAGGACTTATTCACGCACGTAAATGCGTTTCCAACAATAAAAATAAACAGACTATAGTTTTTAGTGCCATCATAAATAATACAGCAAGAAAAAAATCTACAGATATAAAGAGAAAAAAAACATAATAATAAAGAAAACAAGTTTTAAGTGAACAACTACGGCCTAGTACTAGTTTAAAGCTTAGCCTACGGAACTTATCTGTCCTCTTCTGAGGCCTTTTATATAAGTAAGCTACAACTTTTATTATGGCAACAGCATCTTAAATGTTTGCACAATAAAATGGTTTAAAAAATTTTTTTCATTTTTTATTTTTTGACAATTTTAACATAAATTAGCCTACTTGGGTAATTGTGTGTTAAAGTGAGTCAAGTGCTTTTACTACAAAATACAACTAATAAAACAGTGAAATAAAGTTTTTAGGTGAATACGATCAAAGAAACTGGTGTAAATAAAAAAAAAAAAAAAAAAAAAAAAAAAAAACTTTTTTTGTAAATTACTTACAATGACTTCGACTAGAAGCAGGTCTGTGCTCAAAAAATTTAAAATAAGTCCACCGTCTGGAATTTCTTACCTACATCATGTAGATGTGAAACAGAAATGAGATAAATTTGATGGACATAATGAAAATCTAATAGGAACGATGTCACTTCGGTTCACTCAGCCGTGAAGACTTAGTCCTGGGGTCTGAAGCCTTGCCCACGATAAGTTAGATTTCTTTTCACTGGAAAACTTTTCATTGTTAAATTACTTTTCTCTTATTTTATGTCAAAGGCATTCATTGAAAGAATATTCGTATCTAGTTTTAATTTCTTATTGTATTTTCCTGACGCGAAAATGTAGAGATATTAAACAATAATCGTATTTGCCCGCACCGACGCCTTTAAACCGCCTCCCCTATAAACATTGGTAAATTAATTTAATACACTAAATTAAAAACTGTATCCCCGAAATATCCTCCAATGAATGCCACCCCTTTACATAAAATAACTGACAAATAATTTAAATAAAGTTTTAATGAAAGAAAATCTAACCCTTTTCGTGGGAGTCCTTAGCAACTAAAGGTCCTTCCTATATTATATATTTATATATATATATATATATATATTTAATATTAAAATATATATTACTTCTGATTTATATATATATGATTACATATATTAATATATATACTACTATATCTTTAATATATATATTATATATCATAAATATACTACTCTCATATATTCCTCTACGTTGTTATCACCCTTCTTTAACAAATTAAATTTATATTAATAGAATTACTTTAGGTAATTTAAACCTAGGATCCTGCCGAGGAACCGAATCCTGAACCTGTGCCATGCGAATCTATCGTTCAACCAATTGTGCCACGGCATGATCTGCTCTTAATCATAACAATTTTTTTTTTTTTCTTTTTTCAACGTTTTGGACATTGTTTAATTTAGCTCATATAGATTTGTTATTAATATTAATTTATACTATATATATATACATCACCTAGTATATATATATATATTATAATAGTAGTATATATTATAGTATATATTTATATATATCTACACCCCCAGTAATTTACTATAAATTTATAATATCACTATACTATAGTATACATAAATTAATATTACGCTAAGAAATTACTATACTCACACACCACAATACTACATCTATCACTAAAAACTCACATTAATACGTATACTATCAAGTCATATACATTATACACTCAACTCACTAAAGTATAATCACGGTCACAGACGTATACTACGACACACTTCCAATCTTATTTTCATATAGTATATTATAATATTCATATGGATTATATATTAACATATGATAAATGATGTTTATAGTATACGCTCAGACTACTCACCTCTACTCACTACTACTAATACGTGATACTATATACTAATATATATACTATATTATATATATATACATAAATTCCTCATCTCTCTATCTCTCCTATATCTCTTATCTCTTCTCTATCTCCTATACTATATACCAAATATTTATATATATCTCTTCTTTATAGTATATTATATATACTATATTATATATATATATCTACATCTTCATATACTCATACTTTCACTTCACTATCACTCATATATTATCCTAATATCTCCTATCATATATCTATCTTATTATATTACTATATTATCTATTCTCTACTATCTACATATATCATATATCATAATTTCATTCATCATTCATCTCTATCTGTGGTGATTAACTGTTTTATACAACCTCGTTTCCATGTATCATTACATTTCTTTCACTGAGCTTTCATTAAATGATTAAATAGAAGAATTTACCTCAAGGTGATTTGATTCAATCAAAAAATCCATTATCCTCTCTCCAGCTTAAAAAATCGATTTTTCTAGAGAGATGTGATAATATCTACAGTGTTTTTGCTCTTTTCAGTTTTTAGTAGTTGTCACGTACAAGCAGTATATATATCCATTAGAGTAGAGAAACGCATCAAGTCTTGAGAGAGACATAATCATTATCTCCAATCATAAACCTCAATACTATAACTTTGAGCAACACGACAAAAAGGAAGTCAATAATTCTCAGTGATAAATACATTTTGTGTTATCAGGATGTACACTGGTCATGGGAGTTGGTTCTCCTTTATAAGATTGAACGGAACGTATATCCACTAGCCACTATGTTTTTTTAACATACACTTAAATTAAGATCGCACGTCACTGAGCGAGAGCGAGAGGTTCTTTTGTCACAGAAAGGAGTATATTTCAATTTTTTAAAATTTTCCCAGTGGGTTGTTCAAGGCATTTAAGACCTGTTGGGTTAAGTCCCTTACCAGAAGAGCAGAATATAAACAACAAGTCAGCGAAAAACATGCTGATGGTTTTTATGTTTCTTTAGCTAGGATTCTTAGAATGAATGAACAAATTTTACTTCCTGAATATCCTTGCTCTCTTTGTTTCAGGCATACAGCAGAATATAACGATCAATGAAGGCGTAGAGAATAAGCATGAGAGTTACACAAGCGGATGCATTTTGAGCTATGTATTTTAATGGGATCTGTTCCAGAAACTTTTTTATCACGATATGAGGATCTGTCATTCACGAGTGTAGTGGATAACCGGAAGATCAGAAGTGAAGGTGGTCGATAAAATTTCATGTCATCGTCATCCAGCTCTTCTGTTCGTCATCTCAGTTATTCAGTTACTCGTTGCTGAAGGCTGCTTTTTAAATTTATTATAGTCGTGCCTGATGTGTAAAAAAATCTGTCTATACATAAGAGATAAATTTTTATTTTATTTTCGATATTTTGATGTAATTTTTTTTAAATTTCGATCCAATCATATATTACATATAAAATTGCGAAGTAAATGTAGATCACAGCACAATGTGCGACTGGCTAACTGAGATAAATCATTTAGTTTTTTGGATGGATTATACACTTATCTCTTCGATTACATATTTTATCTGAATACAGTTTTATGTATTATTGAGTTATCTTAAATACGACAATACATCATAATTGATATCCCAATCGGTTTGCACGCCTATTCCTGCACACTCCTCGAGAGGTGCCTTACTATCTGGAGATGTTGTTTGACAAGTAGTCTCTTTCCGTGAGTGTATACACAGATTTTTTAGAAACGCACGTACTACACTTCACTCTATACCTTGAGCTTCACTCTTGAGATCCAATGCCTGAAAATATCTTCAAAGCCTCGAATGTGTTTTTAACTGTCAAAGTGTATGATCCAAATTCTCCAGATAGAAGCAGGTGTCACCAATGGTGCTTCGTGACGTGAGGCTTCTTGTGTAGAATACGACCTTAGCATGCGCACTTACGCCTGACTAGTATCATAATGCATGATTGGGAATTTCAATGCCCTGCTAACCTAGTAAAGCTTGAGCGTTAGCACACTTTGTACTGCTCCCGTGGGAAACGACATGTTACTTGTAGCTTGAGTCATCAATAAGGTACGTTCTTCAGCACAATGCTACTGTTTGTGAGTATGCTTTCTTATGATATGATCGTTAGATGTCTATATATTATACGCATTTTCTCAAATCCTTCCAAGGACTGTCTTTGCTGGTGATTATCTAGAGGATGCAAGTCCAGTGCTATCCTTATTGGAAAACAATACAAGATTTAGTGGCGCTGAGCTGGGATTGTGAGAGCAGTCGCTCCCATGCCTTCTTCGCTAGAATGGGTGGATGGTCTTGCGCTAGCGAAGGTTTGAGCCAACATTGAAATTTAACTCAAAAATCCTGGCAATAATGCTTTTCAGTTTTTTGAAAAGTTTAGTAAAAGTTTACTTCATTTCCATCTTTGCACTCCATCAACGCTTTCCACATTGAGTCCGTCAGCAAAGTCATCATCTTGCATTACTAAGTTTTAGCTTACTTTTCTATGCAGCGCTCATAGATCTTTATCAGAAGTATTATGCACTAGTTTTGCAAATAATGCTTATATCAGATTACACATGCGGGATAAGTTCAGTGAGATTATTTACTCACTTACATGAACTTTAAGCTCCACACAATTAAGTAACAGATTCACTTCATCTCATCTCTAGTTCTTTGGCAATTTGAGTAGATATATTTCAAAATGAATAAATTATGAAGCGTTACCAATTCTATGGTATTTTTCTTGGAAGCTGCGCTGCTCCAGTTCAAGTACTCAAGATGCTTTACATAAAATTAGCTACGATACTATAGTGCATTTCATCTTGATGGCGCTTGAAATTGTAATTAATGAGTTCTTTGTTCACAGTTATCTCAGTAGTTCTTGATCCGTGATATAGAACACATCTCTACCTTGTAAGCGAACTCATGTATGTCTTCTACTTTTACAGTACTCAAATGAAGGATAAAATATATTCGGCACTCTCACAACCGGTGAGCTAGTATGAGAGAGTACGGTATACATAGAAGTGTGAGAACGAACTGAGATTATCAGTATTTACGAAATATTTTAGTTAAAAATACAACAGCACTAATTTCTAAATTATACAAGAATAATTCTAAAAAATGCTAAGACACACACTGATAATAATAATAATTTATATCTTTTTGTCTATCTTATATATATATATTATCATGTATGTATTATTTGCAATGTAGCTGTATACAAAATTAATGAGCACATACTCACTTTTATATATAACTAGAAGAAGATATTTTATGCGCAAATACCATTAATATAAATATGGGTAAACATAGTTGACATATTTTTACAAAATTAACTAATTAAAAAACGATTACAAAATCTACCTCTAAGCCGCTTTAAACAGCCTCGCATAATCAAATAAAGTGTTTATAATGCACACTAAACTGCGAATAGCTGAGAAATGAGTGTTTCCAGAAGCCGCAAGCTGATAGCCCGTGTGCAAAATCGAGACTAGTGAATAACTGCTTTCGCTAATTGAAAAATGTTTAATTTAAAAAATTAAACCAATCAGTGAACAGGAAATTTGAGTACAAGGAAACGGCCGAGCACGCCCGAGTATAGAGAGTCAGACGACAATTTGTAAACAATACTCTTATACCTATCTATAACCTATATATATTATATAGTGAGCTTTACTAAATAGCGTTATCTTGTAATAAGATAGATATAGTAGGCCGAAGACACAAATTTTTACGACAGTACATAATATAATACAACTCATATAGTATATATATATATACACATATTCTATATGAATTTAATTTTTTACATATATAATTATTTATAATTTTTCGCTCTATTTATACGAAATTGAATACGACCATATTTAGATAAACGAAAGTCTTTGAAACCATGATTTAAAGAAAATGTTAAGTAAATTCTATATTTGGAGTTGATTATTAGGAAATGAAAAAGTAAGAGAAAATAAAGATAACACTTTTCTACATTTTGCTCTCAGTTAACCGTTAACTTAATTTACGAGTTAACAGGTCGAGAGATTTATAACAACGAGGGACGAATAGACTGTGAGTTTATAAGCAGATACATATTAACAGAGGTGGTAACACGCACTTAACATGTTGCACATGCTGTGTGTCCGAAACTAGGTCTGCATATTGAGGCTTCAGGAAAGCGGCAATATAGTATACTCAATCAGAAGCTTCCGAATCCTATTAACTCGGTATAAATGCAATCCATGATACATATAAGTGACGTCTATTCTTATCAGTAGCATGTATCTCACGTGAAGCAAGAGCAACACAATAGTGAACGTTTTATAGAATACTATATAGAAAAATAATTATTAAATAAAAACTCATGTAAGTGAGAGTGTATTAGAACACAATTGAGGATTTTTGATATTATATAAATATAAGAAATTTTGTCAATACTAATTTATAATATAGGAATATAAAATGGCCTACAATAAACATTCAAATGGTTTATGATAGCAAATCCATAATCTCAAGATTGTCAATAGAGTGGAATACAATGTTGACATTTTAGTCATTATTAATATATAAATATAAAATAATAATAATATAATAAAATATAATAATGAATATCATATAATAATAATAATGAATATATAATAGAATAATAATAATAAAATAATAATAATATAATAGAAATAAGTAATATCAATTAATGTAATGAATAATAATCATAATAAAATATAATAATAATAATATATATATATATAATTAATATAATAAAATAATACAATACATAATAATAATTAATAATAATAATAAAATAATTAAATAATAGATAATAATAATAATAATAATAATAATAAAATAATAATAATAACATACAATAATAATGATTAATAGATAATATAAAATAAAAGAATACGGGAAAAAGTGAAAGATAAAACAATAACAGTACGCGATACGAATTAAAGGAAAACTTAAATAAATTAAAGTAAAATCTTGTAGAATAGCAATAACTCAAGAATCTAATATAGAAGCTATTCATGGGCGTCTAAAAAACATTATGTATATATATATAATATATATAATAATATATATATATAGTATATATATATATAGTATATATAACTATATATAATAATATATATATATATATATTATCATATATATTATTAATAATTATATACTATATATATTATATATATAATATAGAGAGAGAGAGAGAGAGAGAGAGAGAGAGAGAGAGAGAGAGAGACCGAGCAGTAAAAAGTTACTGGAGTCCCCTGCCGCTGATATGTATATATATATATACTAAATATATATATTTATATATATAGCATATATATCTTTTATATATAGTATAATATATATATTATATATATAGTATAATATATATATATATAATATATATAATAATAGTAATATATATAAATATATTATATAATAAGTATATATATAACTAAGTATATTACTATAATATTAAATATTTATAATAATAATATATATATACTAGTATATATAATATATTATATATATATATGAATCCATGGATATATATATATAATATAATATAATGTATTATTATATAATAAATAATACTATTATAATTATATATCTATTAATATATAATATAATATATATATATATATAATGTGTGTTGTGTGTGTGTGTGTGTGTAGTGTGTGTATGAGTGGTGTGTGTCGTTGTTTGTGGCTGGCTCTGCCGCAGCGCTCGCTTGCTTTCCGGAATCAAATTATTGCAGATACTCAAAGAAAAACTATTTTCCAGGAAAAAATGTAATTATAAAATAACACCACAAAATTGGTTTATTTATTCTACAAATATTGTCCGTAGTATTTGAATGTTGGAAATCTTGATTGATCAAGTTGTTTGTTCTTCTATTTGTTAGACTTGTGTTGTCGGTAAATAAAAAATTTCAAATATATAATATATATTATTATATATATATATATAAAATATATATATATATTATAATATATATATACTATATTATATATATATATATATATATATTATATATATTATTATATATATATTAATAGTATATATATAATATATATTATAATTATTATATAATATAAATATATATATATTATTAATATATATATACATATATATTATATGTACCGTGGCTCAAACGTAAGCGACGGTGAGTCGCATGGCAAGTCGCGGGTCGATCACTATTTGGATCCTGTAGAAATTACTAAGAATTCCACCTCCTGAATAGTGCTAGCCGTGAGGTAGGAACTTTTCTATATAAATAAATTACTAATATATCGATATATTAATTATATATTATATATACCTCCATACCAACGCGTCCATATTACTGGACTGCATGTAAGATAGTAAGTATATATATATATATAGTATTATATATATAAATTATTATATATTAATACTATATATTATAATACTATTAATATATAGTATATATATACTATATCTTCCTTTTTTTTCTCTTCATCTTTTTCTTCCATTTTCACCCCCGCATTGGGGGGGTGTTGAGAAAGGTCCCACAGATGCACCGAACAGGAAAGTTATGAAAGAGAACATTCTTAATAAGTCGAAGAAAAGGCCCCTAGCATCCTTCTACACAAAACCTTAAATTGGGCGCCGTCGCAGTCTAAAAAATACACCCATTAGGCTTACCAAACGGCCGTGTATCTCTTCAACTATGAAAGGTTCATTACCCTGGGCCAGGCCACAACCATTCACCACCACAAAACCTCGGATTTCAGTCCTATTAATATACTTTTTTCTCTCCCGCAAACTCACGATTATTCTTTATTTTTTAGACGCACAATTACTGAATCAAACTTCAGTTTTTCGTCTCTCCCAGCTGTCATTCCTCACTTAATATCACCCTATACATGCTTAATTCAACCGCTTCATCCATTTAGGTTGGCTTTCCATCCAATGATGCATTTAATAAACCTATTTATTCACTCATTTACAAAACTATTTTGGCTCTACAACACCAAACATCCTAACTCACATACATTCAGTTCCTACTTTATCAATTCTTCTCCCCTCTACCCCATAGCGATAATAATCCATTTGACATAGATTGGCATAACCCATAATAGATAATACCGTATTTCCCACCATAATTTTCACATTATATCTATCGTTAACACCTAGTTTATAACGAAGCTAACCAAGTCATTTAGAACCTAACAACTTAGTCAAGATTAATCGCTTTTGAAATGTTACGGAAGGATTTATTTCCAACCAACCCTCATAATAACAAAATTCACTACCTAAAGGACTCAACCCATCATTTCCCTCCTCATTTTTCATCCAAACATTATAGCCCTACAAAATTAAACTCAATACTGTTCCAATTGCAACCATCGCAACAGACATGCATAGTACTTTTCACTGGAACACGTATGACATCTCTCACTACTCTCTATCACCAGTATCCATCACTTTTCCATTTCGTGTATTTAAACTATTCAACACCGTCCTTTTTTACCACAAAATGCAAACCTCTTCAATCTCTCGACTTTCTTCCGATTCACAAACAAAACAATCATCTAGCGTATAAGAAAATAGGGCACCCTCTCATTCTCTTATATTTCTCCATCCGTCTAACAATTCTTGCTACCGCCTACCGTATATATATATATATCATATATATAATATATATATATATCATAATATTAATATATATATATCATATATATAGTATATTATAATATATAATATATATATATAGTATTATATATATTATATATAGATATATATAATATATATATAGTTATATTATATATATATATATATATAGTAGTAAGGTGGTACAAACCGGCATCCACTAGCGAGGATTCGTCGAATGATTTCGGCCGAATGTCGAATATTAATTAGTGGTTTTTTTTTTTTTGGCGCTTTTTTACACTAATTTTTACCATTTTTTAAGGAATTTTGCTACTTTTTTAGCTTTTTGTCCATAATTCAGGTCAGTGTCAACTCCGGAGATTTTTGGGGATGGTAAACTTTTACCATCGTCGAGGCAAAGACTTGAAAACCATTTGGAAGGTTTCTGGAAATTCCAGTCATGTTGCCGCAGCTGACTTGGAAATTTCCTCATTTTATTTGTTTGATGTGTTTCGATACGTCAAACCTAGGGTTTTAAGGTGGTGAGACCGAATTTAAGGTCTGGAAGACCGTTTCGGAGGTTTTAAGGGGCGGAGCCCCCAAAAGGGAGCTTTTTGGTTTCTAGAAGGTTTTAAATAATCGATAAACCATTTTTGATGGTTCTCAATGCGAATTTATCATGTTTATTACCCTTATATCGATCTTTAAATCGTCTTTCTCTACGTGCTCTGGTTGGCAATTTTAAGCAATGAAAAAATAAATGGAAGAAAATTGAATTACAATATTAATACACGATTTAATCGTTGTAAGTCAATGTGCCCCACTTCGCGATGCCACCTACTTTTCGATATAAATGGAATGAGTATGGCTTCAAAACTTTGCTATATGGAATCGTGTGTGATAAAGCTGACCTGGCGAGTTTTGTGACGTAGGTCACCCCTAAGGGGTGCTGCCCACCATAGCGCAAGGTCAAATTTCGTCCTGAAAGAACCATCGTTAGGGCTTTTAACGTATGGGTCGAAATTTGGATGTGAGCTATATGATTGACGCGTAAATCTCCGTCGGAGACCAGATTTACGTCCTCTCGCGTCCCTCTTACAGAGACGCTCACCCGCCCAATTTCAAAAAATTAAAAAATGAACTTAAATGAACTTGATGGCTGGGTTGAGGAGTCGGAGACGGAGACGGAGACGGAGTTGGAAACGGCTTCGGTTTTCGGAGTCCAGGGACCCTGCCGGAGGAGGGTCTCCATCTGAAAAAAAGAAGAAGAATAGAAGTGGAATGCAAAAAACAGAGGAAGAAAGAAAGAAGAAGAAAGGAAAAAGGAGGCGAAGGGGAGCGAAGGAAGAAGGAAGAGGTGACAAATGATGGAATGTATGGTAGAAGAAGGATTCAAGTTTTGTAAGTGGCAACCCGGTTCGGAGCCTGGTGCGGGTTGGCCTGCATAGTCACATCTTTAATAATTCAACAATATCATTACTAGTTTACAATAAACTGCATCTGCTTCTAAGCTTGTGGTTATTGGAATATATATGTGTAACAGTACGAAAAATAATTTTTAAATTTTAAAGTTGTAGGACTAACATTTTTTATTTTAATATTCAACATTTTCATTTTTATTTATAAAGTTAATATTAAGATTTTTTCATAATTGGTTTCTATCCCTATTTCCTTACTTTTATATTTTTCCACTATATTTTTTTTTTTCCTTTGACATTTCATTTGTCGTTTTCTTTTTGTCGTTATTCTTTTTATTTTCGGCCATTTTTTTTAGTATTTTTAATTCTCAATTTCTTTTCTTTAATCAAAGTCATTTTTACTTTTCTATTAGGACTTATTTCGTTTGTCTAGTGGCATTTATTTGTATTTTTTGTTTTAAAATATTTTTTCTATTTCTAAACCTTTTATTTTTAAAAAAGTAATTTATTTTAATATATATATACATATCGTTTAAATTTTTTTTATTTTAAGATCTTTTTAATTTTACGCTAATTTTGAAAATAATTAAATAATTTTTTAAATTATTTTTTTTTTTTTCTAAGTTATGATTTTTTTTATTATTTTCTATTGTTTTTATTTACTTTTATTTCTTTAAAAAAAAAACTTCTTTGTTTTGTTAATTTTTTAATACTTTCATGTTTATAAGGGGCAAAAATTTACCGTTTTTTACATACGCCGCTAAATCAGGTAAAATCAGGTATAATCAAACACCCCCACACTGTACCACCGTGATCTGTGATGTTAGTATGTGTATTAAACACGAAAAGGAATAAATAGATTGTAGGATTTGAATGTACTATGTCAAGTCATTATATGACAAAATCAAAATTGAAATTATATCGCTGACGTAACACGGAAGAAGACCAAGTTTTCACCATAATGAAATAATGACATCGATCTGAACTAAGAAAAATGTACAACAACGAAACTGAACTCAACTGTACAGCACGAATAACTGTTTAACATTAAACATAAAGTCCACACTTAATCACGCCAGTTCAAAGAAACTAACATTACAAATGCAAAACGTGGCTATCTGACTCAGTTTGAAGCATACATCTACCATTTTAACGTTAATCGTACATTGAACAGAAAACAAAAATTTACACAACATGAATAGAATCCCCAGCTCCCAAGAATAATCTCTAAGTCTAACGTAATAAGTTCCCATCAATAAAGCTAACTATAACTAAGAAAAATAAATGTACAATGGTAAACCTGACACATCTTAAGGTCAGCACACCCGAAAAAACCGCTAAGTCATTTAAACTCAAAAGTTTCCATACTAGGAATAGTAATGAACTAACTATTACAATGGCAAAGTACCTATTCACATTTTCAAGCATATTCTCTAACAAACAAATGTTAATTTTACATATAACACAAGGTAATATTCAAAACAAAGATTAACGTATCCTGACCTAAACTTGTGTAATGAATAAGATAAATGACACCACTTCAGATATCACACACACACACACCAACACCACACAACACACACCCACACACACACACATACACACACAACACAGCCACACACATTGCGCAAATGTAAGACTAGGAATAATTTTTAGCTTATCTCTTTTAGGCTCGCGCCCCCCTTTCAGCAAAAAATCAACCATCGAAAACTGAAATGATTTTAATTGTAAGGGATAATAACAAATAACTTTTATTATTTACATTTTATTTTCAGTAACATTTGTATTTAGTTTTCTTTAAACATTATACATTATACATAGATAAATATTTATTAAATATTAAAATGGAAATTAATGTACCTTATACACCCTAATGATGTCAGTGCGATATGAAATTTTTAATAAAGATCGCTTATTCGACGCTGTGTGCTGGAGTCGTTTTAGTCCATCAAGGGCAAACTTTGGCCTCCATATTTTCCCAGCTGAAAGAGTATATGTAGTGGACAAGACACTGTAACAGCAGGCTCCTCCTGTTTACTGTCCGTGGTAAGTGGGTGCATTAGGGATTTCTGGTGACTTGCGTCTAGTTCGTGCAGCTGTTTTTATTGAGGTGGTGTCAATCGGTCCTAGTGCATCATCTTGTATCAGACGATTAATATATTGTATTTCATGTGCATGAAGTGCCGGTTCCAACTGTAATCCAATGGTTTTTGATAATCATGTACAATGACATCATGACTATATATTTTCAAGACGCCCAACCGATCATAATCGTTATACTTTAAAAAACCAATTTTCTTCAAAAATTAATAAGTGGA
>JABUQX010101834.1:0-7500 GCA_015478945.1 Trachelipus rathkii
TTTACTGCTTTAACTCACATATTCATTTACATTACATACCTTAAAGCAGTTAAATCAGTACAAATCAAAAAAAAAAAAAAAACAAAAAAAAAAAAAAAAAAAAAAAAAAAAAAAAAAAAAAAAAAAAATTAGAGGTGTACCAGAATTCCGGTCTGGGGGATAGTATGCTTTTTGTTTTTACTGCTTTTACTGCTTTAACTTCATGTTTACTTGCCTTTAAACTTTCAGCTTTACTGCCTTTAACTTTACTGCTTTACTGCTTTACTTTCTGCTTTACTGTTTAACTTCTGCTTTACTTGTTTAACTCATATAATTTTATTAACATTATGTTTTTATTTTGTTTATACTTTATTTATTTTTATTTATTTATTTATTTATTTTTTTTTTATTTTTTTATATTTATTTTATTTATTTTATATAGTTATATTTATTATTTTACTTCATGCCTATTGTTATTATTATTTAGAACAAACAACAAACACCCCACACACACACACACACACACACACACACACATACACTTACACTATTTACACACATTCACTATGACACTTATACACACATTCACTATGACCTTACATTTACCCATTAGACACTTACATTTACACTTATACACAGGTGGTCACACACACACACACACTCTAACTTATACACACATTCCACTATTGATACTATACACACATAGTCACTATGCACTTACCAATTTTTGTCCATTAGACACTTACATTTACACTTACACTCACACACAGATTTTTACTTACACAATTGACACAGATTTACTTCCACTCACACAGATTTACTTACACTCACACACAGATCTACTTACACACACAGAATTTTACTTTTACACTTGCACACAGATTATACACACACACACACACACACACACACACACACACCACGCACACTTCACTTACACATATAACGTAAATTTATTATTGGGGGTTTAAGCTTCGGTTTACCACGGAAATTAATATTACGTATATAATACAACTAAAAAATTATTTTAAAGTTTCTTAGAACTTCTATAATAAATCAAACATTATCTTTGAACAAAAGAATTTATTTATTAACTGTTAATACTTTGTTTATAAATTTTATTAAACTATCAAGTTTTTAAAATTAACTTTTTACTAAAATTATTATTGAAATTTTATTAAAAACATATATTTTAAGTACCTTAAAAGCAATAAATCAGTAAATCAGTAATGGTCAGCCCCCAGCACCCCTCTACACCAAGCTATGCCACGTTTTTGTTCTCTTGACTTACTGCTTTACATCATCTTTAGCAATGTAATAAGTATAAAAAATACAAAATAAGTTCTTCTCTGGTAATATACCTTTTAACCTGGTATTAGGATTAAATTTGCCCGTCTACAAAAAGGCTTATCCTAAATTTAGGCCCTAAATTTTAGCCTAATGTTAGTTATTTGCACCACATTTTACAGAAAAAAAGGTCAGTTTTGAAATTATTATTTTTACCTGGAAATTAGGCTTTTTAAATCGCCCGGGTTACAAAAAGATACCAAATTTAGACCTAAAAGTAGTTATTTCCAAACACATTTTACAGAAGAGAGAGGTCAGTTATTCGTATCTGTAAAGTGCGGGGTAGTTGTGTTTTCTCGTGATGGATTTTCAATGTACATAAAGATAATAATAATAAATAATAAGAAAACCCGAATTATTTTTAAAAAACTTTGAAATCATTTTAGTTAACATCGAGTAATAAATTAAATGAAGTGGAATAATTTGTATTTTAAATAAAAAAAACTTAGAATGATGTTAATAAAAATACATGTTATGTTAGCAAGAAGAGCTTTTCTCTATTTTTATATAACTTTATTACATGCTAAAGATGATGTAAAGCAGTAAGTCAACAGAACAAAACGTGGCATAGCTTGGTGTAGAGGGGTGCTGGGGCTGACCTTACTGATTTACTGATTTTATTGCTTTTAAGAAAATGAAAATTGAAGTTTTTTAATAAAATTTTCATATTTTAGTAAAAGTTATTTTTAAAACTTGATAGTTTAAAAATTATAAACAAAAAGTATTAACAGTTAATAATAAAATTCTTTGTTTTAATAAATTATACGTATATGTGTAAGTGAGTGTTGCTGTGTGTGTGTGTGTGTGTGATTGTGTAAATCTGTTGCAAAGTGTAAGTAAATCTGTGTTAGTGTAAGTAAATCTGTGTGTGTTTGTGAGTGTAAGTAAATCTGTGTGAGTTAAGTAACATCTGTGTCAGTGTAAGTTAAATCTGTGTTGTGGAGTGTAAGTGTAAATTGTAAGTGTCTATGGGACAAATGTAGTGTCATTAGTGAATGTGTGTATAATATCATAGTGAATGTTGTGTATAAGGTGTAAGTGTGTGGTGTGTGTGTGACCACATGTGTATAAGTGTTAAATGTAAGTGTCTATTGGGTAAATGTAAGCTTGTCATAGTGAATTTGTGATGTATAAGTGTTCCATAGTTGAATGTGTGCTATAAGTGTAAGTGTTTTTGTGTGTTGTGTGTGTGTGCTGTGTGTGTGTGTGCTGTGTATGTGTGTTCTAAAATTAATTAATAAACAATAGGCATTGAAGTAAATAACACTTAAGTATTAATAAAAATAATAAAAATAAAATAATAAAATAATAAAAATAATAATAAAAATAAATAAAAATAATAATAAAAATAAATAAAAAGTTAAACAAAATAAAAAACATATAATGTTTAGAAAATATATTGAGTTTAAAACAGTTAAAGCAGAAATAAAACAGTTAAAGCAGGAAAGTTAAATCAGTTTTAAAGCAGAAAGGTTAAAAGCATAAGCTGAAAGTTAAAGCAGTAAAACATGAGTAAAAGCAGTAAAAGCAAGTAAACAAAAGCAATACTAATCCCCCCTTGGGGTTAGGTCACACCTCTATTGATTTATCTGATTTACTGCTTTAAGGTATGTAATGTTAATTGAATATGTTGAGTTTAAACAGTAAAAAATATGCAGTTTAAAGCCAGTAAACATGAGGTTAAAACATAAAGCAGGAAAGTTAAAACATTAAAGCAGAAGTTAATTTAAAGCAGTGAAAGCAGAAAAGTTTAAAAGCCAGTAAAGCAGAAAGTTTTTTTAAAAGCAGTAAAACATTGAGTTAAACGCAGTAAAGCAGTTAAAAACAAAAGCATACTAATCCCCCACTTGGTGTTAGGTCACACCTCTATTTGATTTCTGATTTACTGCTTTAAGTATGTAATGTTAAATAAATATATGAGTTTAAAGCAGTAAAACATATTGAGTTAAAGCAGTTCAAAACAGAGGTTAAAACAGTTTAAAGCAGAAAGTTTAAAGCAGTTAAACAGAAAGGTTAAAGCAGTTAAAGCAAGAAAGTTTAAAGCAGTAAAAGCAGAAAGTTTTATAGCAAGTAAAAACATGAGTTAAAGCACAGTATTTTTTAAAACAGTAAAACCAAAAGCATACTAATCCCCCCCTTGGTGTTTCACGTAACACCTTCTATTGATTTACTGCTTTTACTGCTTTAAGGTATTGTAATGTTAATAAAATATTATTGAGTAAAGCAGTAAAACATATGAGTTTAAAGCAGTAAAACATGAGTTAAAGCAGTAAAGCAGTAAAACAAAAGCATACTAAATCCCTTGTTGCTATGTAACAACCTTTATTGATTTATACTGATTTACTGGCTTTAGGGTATGTAATGGTAATGTTTTTTAATAAAATTTCGTACAGTTGTAAGCTAAAATAAAAAGTTTATATATCAGACACTCTGGTTTTTCTTTTTACATACAATTTTTTAAAAAATTTATAAATTAAAAGTATTAAGTAAAAATTATAAGTAAAATAATGTTAATAAATATATGTGTTAAAATAATAGGTCTGTTAATGAGTACAGCTAGTTTCGCGAAAATGCTTTTTTAATAAAAATGCTTAGCATAAATAAAGAATGAATGACTTATCAGTTTATATATATTTTTCATCGCGCGGCGTGTTTTCGCACCTGCGGGTCGGGCTCCATCCTTTTTGCGGTAGGGGGCTTGGCTTGCGGCCTGGTTGGGCAGCTTATGGATCTAGATGTAGACAAAAGATGAGTCATCCAAAGGTGATTTCATCAAAAGTTAAATAATAGGTCTGTAATGTATCAAAGATGACGTCATTCAAAAGATTGAGTCATCATAGATGAACCTTCAAAGTTGAGCCATCAATGCTGAGGCATTTATGCTGGGCATCAAAGTTGAAGGGCATCAAAGTTGAGGCATTCAAAGTTTGAAGGCATCAAAAGTTTGAGCATTTCAAATATTCGAGTTGTTGAGTGTAAGTTATAGTGTTATCTGTGTGTCGGTGTGAGTTGTAAGTGATATGGTTTAATGTAAGTTGTTCATTAGTGTGTATAAGTGTCATAGTGAATGTGTGTATAAGTGGCCGTTTAGTGTATGTGTGGTATAAGTGATTATAAAAAGTACTAACTTCATCAGAAAGGAAAGCATCCTCCCCCATAGCAACTTGTTTAATATACACCAATCGAATCCTCATACCTTATACCTAGGGGTAGACACCCATATTATTAGGGCTATTCTAGGCTCAGGGAGGCTAGAAAAGGCTTTGAAAAAAGTTGCACCAGTTGGCACTATGTGGCCACCACTTCGGCCACTATTGGTTGCACTCACTTAGGCACTCATTGGCCACTCACTTGCGCACTCATTGGCACTCATTGGCACTCACTTTTCACTCACCTGGCACTCACCTGGCACTCATCTAATACTCATAAAACACTAATAGAACATCACGATACTTCTTACGGGGATTGGGAACCATCCAAAGCCCATCAAGTTAGCGTGGGGTCAAAATGACCCATGGGTATATTGCAAGGTCAAGTCCAAAATATCATTGTCAAACAAGGTTAATATAAGACAACAAAAAAGGGCTAAGTCCCTAAAGGGAGAACGACAAAAAATTACCGTGGGCAAAAATTGACCCATGGATGACCAAAGGGTCGTGTGTGTGTGTGCGTGCGCACGCGCACGTGTGTATAAGTGTTAAATGTAAGTGTCTTATGGGGTAAAGTAAGTGTTCATAGTTGAATTGTCTATTGTTATAAGTGTGTGTGTGTGTGTTGTGTGTGTGTGTGTTGTGTGTGTGTGTGCTTTGTGTGCGCGCCACGCGCACGTGTTTGAGGTGTTCAAGTTAGGTAGGTCCATACATGCCGTACAAAGTTGAGGAACGAAAATATGTGACGGGTGGGCCACGGGTGGGTAAAAAAATTAGCGTGGGCCAAAAATGACCCAGGGTATATGGCAAGGTCAAGGGCCGAAATATCATGGTCAAATAAGGTTAAGACATCAAAAAAAGGGGCTAACAGCCCCTAAAGGAAAGGACAAAAAATTTACCGTCTGGCAAAAATGACCCACGGTCGAAAAAATTAGGGGGGCCCGTAAAATAGGGGGGTAATACGTAAAACGGTTCTTACCCAACCGTTTGGCGCAACCCTTCTTCGAAGGGTTGCAATAAAAATAGGGTTGCCGAAAAATTAGGGTTGCCAAAAAAATTTGGGTTCTCAGAAAATTTGGGTTCTCAGAAAAATTTGGGTTTCTCAAAAAATTTCGGAGTTCTCAAAAAATTAGGTTTCTCAAAAAATTAGGGTTCTCAAAAAATAAGGTTCTCAAAAAATTAGGGTTCTCAAAAAATTAGGGTTCTCTAAAAAATTAGGGTTGCCAAAAAATTAGGGTTGCCGAAAAAATTAGGGTCGCCAAAAAATTAGGGTTCTCAAAAATCGACTTCCCCTAAAAGGGACAAGGGTAAGCCAAAATTTTTGGGCCAAAAAATTGACCCATGAAGATCAAAAGGGTTTTGCCGTCGAAAAAAAGGTTAAAGCTCCCAAAAAAGGTTCAAGGCCAAAAAGGTCAAGGGCAGGTAAAAATTCGAGCTCAGAAAAGGTCGCGGTCAGAAAAGGTCAAAAAAAGGTCAAGGGCGGCGGTCATTTTCGAACGGAATGGCCCTGTTACTACTTATATTATGGCTCATCCATTATCTCTGTCCATGGAAGTGAAAGTTCAAATTATTTTTTCCATAGTTACGTTATCGAACAAAATATTGAACGGCGCGCGCATAGTGACAAGATTCGGAACTATTTTCATATATATTTATATAACTTGATGTTTTGTTGTTTAATGAAACGATGAAAAGTGAAATAAATTATGTAATAATAAAAGTTTGGTTAGGTTAAGTGAGGTTATGTTACGTTAAGTAAGGTTATTTTAAGTTACGTTAGGTAGCATAGATTTAAACTTTTTTTACTATTTTTAATGGTGTTAAGCTCTTTTATTGCAATAAGTTTTATTTGAATCAATACAGTTTCATTTTGATTTTTCTCAAATATGTTCGCGATTCATGCAATTTACAGCGACATGGATATGATCTCTGTTTTCATAACTGGAGAGCATCACGATCTTTCGTTGCAGGTTGTTCACTTGCCTTGAATTCGTGACTGCCTGAAGGGAAGCATTTTGTCTGCTTGGAGGGATGGCCTATACCCTTTATAGGTTTTATCCTCTCTTAAAAGCAATACCAAAACTTATCCTTATTCCGATATCACAGGTATCCCCCCCCCCATTTTCCTCCATTTCATACCCCGGATTTTTCACTCCTTCCCCAATAGCTAGTCACCCGACCTCAAATTACTAAACATTGTCGTACCTTTGAGGTGTCTTGTGAGTTTTATTTGCTGTAAGTCAAATTCAAAGCTTATATGTTTAATGGTGTAAAGGGTTGTGAAAATTTAAAATAGAATATGTATGTTTTGATTGTGTAGTTTGAACAGTTCATTTAAATAATAAAATTTGGTATTTATGTAGTTCCGGTGACTTCCAAATAATGTAAGTATTGTATTAAAACTAGAGACATTTAAATTACACAAATGGTATGGAAGAAATTAAAGTTTTATTAATCGTTTTTCGTAGTTTTTAAGTATGTAATTTCAATAAAAATATAAAAATAACTCTACGAAAGACAACTTTTTGGCTTTATTTCGTTCGTGTAGGGATGAAGAAAGTCAAAATTTTCTTCAGGTTATCGATACATCGATATTTATTATTTATTGACATTCAATTTTTTATAACAATTATCAACGATTTTATTTTATAGAAAAAGTGTACGTAAATAAAAAAAAATTATCAAGCTATATTTTTATGCAATGTACAATAAAAACAATACATTACTTGGAACTTGTCCTTTAAAAGGATGTTAACAGATATATATCGAACGAACGATGTAATCGATTTTTTTCGAGGCTCGAGCCCCTTAAAAAAAATGTATAAAAAAATTAAAAAAAAATTAACATATAAAAATTAACATGATAAAAAAAGCAACTTGTGGTAACTCTTGCGCTCCTTCTATTAGAGTTTTAGCTAACCCGTGACACTGCAGGGTTTCACGAGTAGCGTTTGGTGATTTTCGATATCATGTCTTTTTATGTAACATCCTTTTAAAGTAGTGCCCATTATTTAATATATATATA
>JABUQX010101834.1:10000-15000 GCA_015478945.1 Trachelipus rathkii
AAAAAGAGGCTATTTGAGTTCCAATATATATATACTATATACTATACTAATATACTATTATACATATATATAATACTAATTATATACACTATTACTATTATATATATATATAATACCTACTATACTTACGCCTCATATATATTATAATACCTCACCAAACTACCCAATAATCCTATATTCCACATCCAAACAAATTAATACTGGGCAACTACTACCTTTATAAAAGGATGTTACATAAAAAAGACATCAGATATATCGAATACAATCCCAAACGCTAACTCGTAATGGGAACCTCTCCAAAGAGTTTCACAGGCCCTAAGCTAAACTCTACACTAGAAGGAGCTACAAAGAGTTTACAATTTACCAAGTATGCTTTTTTTATATCATGATTAATTATTTTATATGTTTAATTTTATTTTTAATTTTTTTATACACTTATTTAAAGGGGATACTCTGAAAGCCTCGAAAAAAAATCGATTAACATTCGTATCGCTTCGAATATATGACATCTGTTAACATCCTTTTTAAAAGGACAACGATTTCCAAGTATGTATTGTTTTAATTGTATTATTGTATTAATATTTAATCTGCATTATAAATTTTTTTTTTTACGTACACTATTTTCTATATAAGTAAAATCGTTTTAATATTGTTATAAAAAATTAATGTACAATATGATAATTTACATTTCTAGATGACCTGATAAAATAATTGAAAGTTTCTTAATCCCTACACGAACGAAATAAAGCCAAAAAGTTTGTCTTCGTAGAGTTTATTTTTATATTCTTTATTTGAAATTACATACTTAAAAACTACGAAAAAACGATTAATAAAACCTTTAATTTCCATTGCATACCATTTGTGTAATTTAAATGGTTCTTCTAGCTTTTAATACAATACTTACATATATTGTTCACCTTTAAAACTTACGTTAATTTTATATTAAATGAACTGATGCTATTGACAAAATGCAAAACATGCATATCTTATTTAACTTTTCATAAACCGCTTTACTACCGATTAAACTATAACATTTGAATTTCACTACAGCTAATGAAATACATAACACAACTCAAAGGTACGACAATGTTTATAATTATGAGTCGGTGGACAATAGCTAATTGGGGGGAAGGAGTGGAAAAATTCGGAGTATGAAATTAAGGAGAATGGGGGGTGGGTACCTGGTGATGACTCGGAATAAGGATACCAGTTCTTGGTATTGCTTTTGGAGAGAAGGGATAAAACCTATAAAAGGGTAGTAGGACCACTCCCTCCAAGCAGACACAAAATGCTTCCCTTCAGGCAGTCAACGAATTCAAAGGAACAGTGAACAACTGCAACGAAAGATACGTGATGCTCTCACAGTTACTGAAACAGCGATCATATCCATGTCAACTGTAAATTGCATGAAATCCGCAACCCATTTGGAGACAAACAACAAATGAAACTGCAATTGATTCAAAATAAACTGTATTGCAATAAAAGGGCTTCATCACCATTAAATTAATTTTAAACAAAGTTTAAAATCTATGCTACCTAACGTAACCTTAAAATAACCTACTTAACGTAAACAAATATATAACCTAACACTTAAACCTCTAACAGGCAAACTTATATTATACATAATTTAATCAACTTTCATCTGTTTCAATAAAACAATCAAACATCAAGCTATACAATATAAATATTATGAAAATAGTTCCAACTCTTGTCAGCTATGAGCGCGACGTTCAACATATTTTTGTTACGATAAACGTAACTTATGGAAAAAATTGACTTCAACTTTCATGGGACAGAGATAATGGACAGGAGTATATATATATATAATATTCATATATCATTATATATATAATTATACTATTATTAATCTTATATATATTATAATATAATTATAATATTATATATATATAAATATTATAAATATTATTAATATTATATATATATATATAATATAAATATATATATATAATTTATTATATACACTATATATACAATATTATAATTATAACAAATATAATATATATATATATATTAATATATAATATAATACCAACATCCTATATATATATATATTATCATTATTAATATATATAATATATATTTATATATAATAAATATAATATATAAAAAATAATAATATAATTAAATTAAATTATATATTAATATTAATAATAATAATAATAATATATAATATAATATATTAAGATAATATATATATAATAATAAAATATATTATAATAAATAAATATATAATAAATAATATAAATATATTAAAATAATAATAAAATATAATTAATATATTTATTAATAATAATAATATAAATTAATACACAAATCACAATAAATAAAATCATAAAACCGATCTAACATTAATAAATATTATAACACTCAATATTATATATATATACATACTAATATAAACAAGATCACTACATACTAGATCTTCAATCTCCTATATATCTCCATATAATACCAAACTCTCAAAACTCATAACACTCAAAGCACAAATACAAGTACTCACAATCGAATCAAGATTTATAGAAGAATGCACACTAAATTCTCAGCAGAATAAAAATGACCTCAAACATACATGAATATTTTGCATATTTTAAAGGTATTCTTTTATACTGTAGAATAAAATTTTAAATATAATGTAAAAATAACAATATAAATTAAAAGATTTTTAAGAAAGGTAATGACTCTAGATGAAACGAAATATAATATATATTATAATATAATTATAATATATATATATATATATAATACTATTACCTATCATATACCTATATCTATAATATATCTACTATACGCTTACTATCTACCCCTCATCACAACAAAACCCACTACACCTCCACTACGTACCTCCCTATGGATTTACTTGACACTATCTTCTTATATACTCTATATACATCATACTACCTTCTCCCTATATCTAACATACAATTCTATCTTAATCTATACATCACTATAACTTTCTATACACTAATCTAATTAATTTATTATACATTATATATATCATTTTTATTTTTTATTATAATTAAATAATATGTAAATATATTAAATTTAATTGACAAAGTCAACGACATATTATATTATTCATTAATTAATAAAAAAATATAATATGTTATTAATTAATTTATTATTATATAATTTATTAAATTATTTTAATATAAATTATTTATTATAATATATATATATTATATATATATTATATTTATAATTATTGAATATTATTATTTTTTAAATTATTAAGATTATATATTATAATTAGAATATTTATATTAATTTATATAATAAAATTATTATTCCATACTCATATTTTATTATTACCAGAATATGATATATTATTTTATATATAAATTATTATTATATTATTAGATAATATATTATTATATAATATTAATATATATTATAAATATTATTTATATAATATTTTATTATTATATATTATAGATATTATTATAATTATTAAACTTTTTATATAAATATATCAATCATCTATTCTCTCAATGTAAAAAAATTACGTAACTAATATCAATCTGACCAAGTCAACATGACACATTTAATAAATTAATATATATATATATATAATATAATATATAATAATAAATTATATAATAATATTAATATCTATATATAATATATAATATATTATAATAATAATATATAATAAAAATATATATAATATTTATAAATAATAATTATATATATAAATATATATAATTATAATAATAATAATTCTTCTACAAATATAAAAATATTTAATATTAAAGATAAAAATAGAAATATAAATGTAAATATTAATTACATATTAAATGTTATATATATACAAATATAATATATAAATCACTGATAAAAAAAATCTAAATATGATTTCAAATATATTATATATTAATAGGAATGAGAATATGAAATATGAAATTTAATATTTAATTATATATTAGCAAAATACATAATAAATTTTTTTATTATTTTCGAATGAAATAAAAGAAAATACGATATTAAATATATATTAAACTCACATATTTATATCAATTATCATACACAATAAAAATTCAATTTAACACAAAAATAAAACTAAAATAAATAATATCAAAATTTAATACAAATAGATAAAAATTAATCTTAATTAATAAAAAAAATTAAAATAAAATTTAAATAATCACAATTAATAAATAAAAAATTTATCAGAACGCATTAGTTTTTAAAATACAAGAGATAAATATGAAATAAATAAAAGTAAGAAATCTAATAACATAAATTCATCATTCGAGATAAATTAAATTAGTAATATACTCTTATAATGATATTTATATTATCATAGAATATATGATTGCAATATCACAAATAGAATTTTAAGAAATAAAATATCATATAGAAAAGAATCATAATTATATCAGAGGAAGGATATGCATTGCTTGCTTTAACAACAAAAATGCGGTTATGATGAATAGACCATATACGCTATATACTGAAATTAATTCAACATAATATATTAAAACATACAATAAACAATTAAATAAAATTCAAACATAAAAATCGTAAATTAGAATAAAACTATCATCAAAAAATATAGTTCTAAGAATTTATACTAAATATAGGTATTAATTCCTGAATGATAACTATAGTATATAAATACATATCCCTATCTTATTATTTATGAATATTCATGCTACAAAGGTTATGCATTACAATAATAAGCCTTATTATGAAAATCAAAGATAATGCGACGTGAACAGGATAACATTTAAGAATAAATCAATATTAATTGAAATAAAATTTGACATAAAAATAATTAATTGAAATAAAATTAATATTAATAAATCATATGTTAATATAAGAATATATAGATCGTATACAGATATCCAGTTCGATATTAATCATTCACTATAACAAAAATGAAGAGCCAAAAATGAATTTATTCTATAATAATAAAAAAATATTACGATAAATGAAAAATATACGGATCAATTATATACAGTAATATACAGAATCGAATA
>JABUQX010101834.1:20000-40432 GCA_015478945.1 Trachelipus rathkii
AGTCCTTTAAATTTTTGTACCCAATAAAAAATTACAGAACCGTATAATCTTAAATTCCGAATTTTAGAAATAATATAATAGTTTTGAATATCTTGTGTTAAATTGTTAAAATATGTAAATATCTTATCTTCATCAAACAAAAATCTACAGGAGAACTCAAACCTCCCCTGAGGAGAAAGGTCGCTCCTTTCTAACACTTGAAGAAATGTTTCGCGAGGATAATAACTTTTCCAAGTTGAAAACAAATTTCCTAAAATAAAATATATCATATCCCTTTCTATTTCATCAAATACCAGCTGAATAGTAAGTTTCACTTTTTTATGCAAGGAATTTTTCGACTCTGGTATTTGCAAATTATTTTCAACAAACGTGAATAACCTATAGGTATCGTATTGATCTTGATCGATAAACAGACTTCTCAACTCTTCACGAGCTTCTTCGCATTCAAAGGAATGAACAACAGCTCTCAATAAGCTAAACTCCTTTAATGACTTCACTTCGACTCCATAGAGATAATTCGTTCTCAAGTCGTATTTCATATATAACTGATTTATATTTTCGTTATTGTCTTGATCCATAACTGTAAAGCTGAAATAAAAACAAATTTCATGATTATTATCATTATTATTTATGAAAACAATTAAAACGATTAAAACGATTAAAATGATTAAAATAATTATATAATTATTATAATAATTATAATAATTATAATTATTATAATTATTAAATGAAAGTGATTTTTACCATTCTTTACTATATACCATGAAATGTATATTTATTAAGAATTTTTCGGAAATAAAATTAATTATATACACATATAATTAGTGTTATATAAATACCACATTAAGGGGAGGTTTCACTTTTGGTTTTAGTATGGTAGGGAAAATTCGCTTTGTATTTTTATTTGAAGGAACTCAAATTTCTCGAAATTTTTTGAAATCATGTCCAACAATTTTTTTCGAAACGACTTGAAATTTGAACATTATTTGAACTATGATATTTTATTATTTGTATCTATCACCCAAACTTAAACATTCCTTAAAGACAAAAGAAGTTAAAACGACATTTCATGCTCTTTGGCGACATTTTTTTTTTGGTTTATTTGCTCAATACATGAAATTTACAGAGCATGTATAACTCAGGAGATATATCGTTACTTATTATTTCTTATACCTTCCCATTCTGCCTTTGAATACCGTAGAAAATATTCTTTATAAGCAAAAATTTTTTTGGGAGTTGTACTATAAATTATTTGAATAAAAAACGTGTAACTCACTCAATTGTCCAATTGTACATGTTTTGAAAATTTCATACTGATCGAATTAACAGAAAAAAATGCGATAACTTTGTTCTTCCAATAAATATGACATTTCCAGAGCACGAATATATAGGAAAGTGAATTTATTTATACCCCAAGAAATAAAAAAAATTAAAAAAATTTTTTTGTTGAACCCTTTTTCAAGATCACTTTTCTGCACCCCAACTAAAGAGAAAAAATTAAATTCATAATTATTTTGTACATTTTTTTTAAATAAACAGATGCAAAATTGTTAGGTGTGCAAAAAGTTTATCGAAATAAAATAATTTGTATCTCCCTCAATTAGTTATTAAATGAACAGGGGAAAATGTTCAAACAAATCATTTTATAAAAGTCGAGTTTACTTCCGTCTCGAGTTGAGGGATGGTAGGTTGGTGGAAATAATAAAAATCCCAATTACAATTTTTTAGACAATCGTGTCTATTCAAGTTTCAGATCATATCAACAAAAATCTGTTGGGACCTCAATATCAAAATCAAGAAGCATGAATATTCATACAAACGTAAATACAGAACAAAGTTATAGAAACACAGAAAGTGATGCCAAACTAAGGTTTTAGAACGAAAAGATTATAGACCGTTGGAAAAGTTTTCTTTATTTAATGCATGTGGATGAAAATAATTAGTTATCGTAAAACTGTCGAAGTTTCAAATTTAATTATTTAGAACTATATATTAATATAAAATAATCTCAGCTCTTAAACATATAATTGGTTCACACTAGATTCAAACAAGAGAAGATATAATAAATAGTATATATTATAAATATAATATATATATATAATATATATATATATATATAATATATATATATATATATATATATATATATAATCTATATATATTATAATTTCATTTAAAGTGGATGCAAGAGGTGCAGATGTGAAGAAATAGGTAAGGTGTTCAAAGAGAAGTGAGGGTTGAAGAAAATTGAATGCAATGAAAGAGGCAAAGAAGGGGGAGGAAGGATGAAAGGATGAAAAAGAGGTGAAGAAAGAGGTGAAAGATTCAAGATTGGAAGGGTTGAAAGATGAAATGGCTGAAAAATGTTTCGAGAAGAAAAGGGTTACCGATTTATCACATCCAAGATAACGATTGAAAGAACTTAACAGTTATTACAAACTGAAAGTCCTACATTCAACTTGAGCAAACAATACCAACGGAAATTTACAAACTGATGCGAAATAAAAGGACAAGCCCAGACTCTTAAAATCTGTACTACATAAAGGGACAAATAAAAGGAATCCTAATAAAGAAAATGCCTAGAAAAGCTATGCTGAAAACCTGGAAAATAAGGTAAAAAATAAATCCCCTAACTAAGCTCTGTGAAGAGGTGAAGAAAGGTGTGATGAAAGAGATTTAGAAAAGAATGAGTAAAGGGATAAAGAAAGAAACGTGGAAATGGGGTGAAAGGACCAAGTAAAGTGGTAAAGAAGTATGTGATGAAAATGACGGAGAAAAGTGCGATAAATTTGAGAGTAATTAATAAGTCAAATTTAAAGTGAGAGGTTTATCAACTCGGACATTATTTGAGGTTGGGTTAAATCTCCGTTCAATTCTATTTTTTCATGATTATCTTTCATGATTATCTTTCTATCTTTTCATGATTATCTTTCATGATTATCTTTCTATCTTTTCATGATTATCTTTCATGAAAAGATACATTTTCCATTACGTAAATTCATAGACAAGATACATTTTCCATTACGTAAATTCATAGAAAACGAATGTCAAAGCTAATTTGGTGCTCTTCCAGTATATGATCTACCGAAATTATATGATATCCCATTTTATAATGGTCATCCACTAGGATAAAAAAAAATAAATATTTAAATATTAAAATATGAATAAATATATAATATATATAAAGAGATATTATATAATTATATATATATATAATAATATATATAATATATATATATAATATATATATATATATATAATATAATATATCTATTATAGTATATATATATATTATATATATCACACCATCTTTCTCTCCCAGCACTGGGTAAGGTACGTAGAAACACTGGAAAAATAGTAGTCGAAGAAAAGACGCAAGTCGATTTCCCACACACTGCACCACCATACATCACTTAACCAACGATTACCATCCATGCTTTCATGACCAAATCATCTCATCGTACTTTTTCAATTTATGTCTTCATTTGCCCTTTCTTCAGACCACACAACTCTCTAATATGTTCATTTCCTACTATCAATTCTTCTCACACCTAAAGTTCCACTAGATTGTCCATCTAAACACATTGCACTTTAGATCTATAAACTCTTATTCCAGAGCATAGTCTCACTACTATACTTAACACAGGTAACATACCCTCATGTAAGAAACTAGCTCACTCAAGACTTAATCCCTTACATCCACCAAGGATTTATTTGCACCAGCCACCTTCTGCAATTCACAACTTCCTACTACACTTAGCATCATCCGTTCCCATTTTTCATCCAATATATATCATGAAATATTTAATCAGATACACTTGCTCTACGCTGCTCACCATACTCACATATTTAGAGCTGTCTCACTCAGCAACCATAAACGTTACTCCTATTACCTTTACTTTCAAACCGCTCCTTTTACACCCTGGCTAATCTCTCTACCAATCCTCTCAACTCTCTTCAGATTCACCACCAAAAACTAAATCATGTCGCATAAATAGGTGGAACAATCACACTTTTCCATTCTTATCATTCTAAATACACGAAGCCTTCCTACTGCCATATTAAATCTTTTCATAACAATACAAATAACAAATTAATAACAAGGTACATAACATTCCTGGCTCTTGCATGGCACTCAACCATCCATCTAGTTTAAGTTTTTGAAGCTTACGTGCTTCTAAGATATTTTTTAAGGCCTCCTAGTTTTTGTTACTAAGATTAAGTTAAGTATGCAAATTTAATGTGTATACCCAACAAAACTTAGGATAACTTGAACTAATAGGTTCACAAATCGAGGCTTAACCTATGTGGATCATCGATACCGTATTCCTCACCTAAACCATATAGGTAAAAGTTACTTAACGGACACACGGTAATACTGTTTTTTAGTTAATGTACTGTATATAAAACTAAAGTTTAATTAAAATTAAACATCTCTAGTGGCGAAATGAAAACTATTTAAAGCAAATAAAAAAAATTATTGCTTGTTTTTGGATCTAGTTTCTTGCGCAACATTCTTAATTTAATAAAATGTATTGAAGGTTAAGGTGCTGAGCGGTCAGACGTAAAAGAAAATGAAAGAAAAGGATTTTTTAAGGGTAACTAAACCTTTTATACGAAACGAAAAAAAATAATTTCTAGGGGTGACCTGACCTAACCTCATTCCACCCCTAGCAGAAAGGGGGAAAAAATTCATTTCGCCCTAGAACATCTATGTTATAAAGAGGTACTCTGCGGAAATTTTTTTTTGTAGAACTCCCGTTTCGTGTGCCGTAATCAACTTTTTTCCACCCATATATATATATATAATACTATATATATAATTATTATATTATATATATTATATAATATAATATTATATATATATATATATATATAGATATTATATATTATAACATAATAATATAATATATATATATATTATATATAATATATATATAATATTTATATATATATATATATATATATATTATATATATATTATATTAAATATATATATTAATATATACATATATATAGATATATATACATAAATACGAGCATTATATATAATATATATAGTATAATATAGTATACTATATATATATATAGTAATATATCTATATATATATATATTAGTATCAATATATATATATATATATAATATATATATAAATATATATATATATATAATATATATATATAAATACTATATATATATACATAATATATACTATATATACTATATAATATATATATATATATATACTAGTATATATATATAGTATATTATATATATTATTAATAAATTAAAAAAAATTATATATATATATATATATATTATTATATATATATATATACTATATATATATATATATATATATATATATACCTATATATAGATATTATATATATATAATATATATATATATATATATATATTATATAAATATATTAATAATAATATATATATATATATTATGATATATAATAAATATATATATATATATATATATATATATATATATATGATAATATATATAGTTATATATATATATATATAATATTAAATATATATTTATATATATAATTATATAATAGTATATATAAGTAATAATATATATATAATATATATATAATATATATATATATATATTATATATATATAGTTTATATATATATTACATATTAGTATATATAAGTAGTAGGAAGGTCATATTGCATGCCCAAAGTGGACCGCGACTTTTGCCGACTTTTCGACCGCGACCTTTTTGGAGCCCCAAATTTTTACTGACCTTGACCTTTTTGGGCTTGACCTTTGTTTTCGACCAAAACCTTTGGACTTCGCATGGGTGCATTTTTGCCCACGGTATTTTTGGCAACCTACATCTTTTGGCCACCTAATTTTGCAACCGCTTGAAGAAGGGTTTGCGCCAACGGTTCGTAAGCAACCGTTGTACTATTGCCCCTATTTTGCGCCCGCCCTAATTTTTTCGACCATGGGCAATTTTTGCCCACACGGTAATTTTTTGGCCTTCTTTAGGGGCTTAGCCCTTTTTGATGTTTAACCTTGTTTTGACATGATTTTCGCTAACGCTTTGATCTTCGATGGTCATTTTTGCCGCACGGTAATGTTTTTTGACTACCCTTTGGTCTTCATGGGTCATTTTTGGCCCCGGTAATTTTGCTATCCTTTGGTCTTCAGGGTCAATTTATGGCCCACGGTATATTTTTTGCTCACCCATGCTTGGTCTTCCATGGTCATTTTTGGCCCCGGTAAGTTTTGGCTACCCTTTGGTCTTCCATGGGTCAATTTGACCCACGGTAATTTTGCCAACCCTTTGGTCTTTCTTGGGTCAATTTTGACCCACCTAATTTTTGGCCATCCCTTTGGTCTTCATGGGGTCATTTTTGCCCACGGTAATTTTTGTCTACCCTTTGGTCTTCCATATTTTTTGATGTCTTAGCCTTGTTTGACCATGATATTTCGGCTTGAACTTGCCATATACCATGGGTCATTTTGGCCCACGTAATTTTTTGCTACCCTTTAGGGGCTTAGCCCGTTTTTTGATGTCTTTTACGTGTTGACCACGGATATTTCGACTAACCCTTGCATATAGCCATATGTAAATTTGGGCCCACGCCAATTTCTTGCCCATCGTGGCCCAACCGTCACATATTTCGTTCTTAACTTGAACGCATGTAGGATCTATCCTAACTTGAACACCTACACGCACATCACACACACACACCCACACTTATACTACATTCACTATGACACTACACTTACCCATAGGATACTTGCACTTGAACGATTTACACACTTAATACAACACGTACAACACACGACCAATCTTTGGTCTTCCATGGGTCAATTTTTGACCCACGGGTAATCTTTTTGTCCTCCCTTTAGGGGCTTAACCCTATTTTTGATGTCTTAACCTTGTTTGACCATGATATTTTCGGACTTGACATTGCCAGATACCATGGGTCAATTTGACCACGCTAACTTGATGGCTTGATGGTTCCCATCACGTAAGAAAATATCGTAGGATGTTTTTATTAGTGTTTATGAGTATTAGATGAGTGCCAGGTGCGTGCCAGGTGATTGCCAAGTGAGTGCCAATGAGTGCCAATGAAGGCCAATGATGAGTGCCAATGAGTGCAAGTGAGTGCCAATGATTCAGTGAGTGCCATGAGTGCAGTGGAGTGCACAGTAGTGCAGTGAGTGCCACATAGTGCGAACTGAGTGCCACTTTTTCATAGCTTTCTAGCCTCTGAGCCTAGGAAAAGCCCTAATATTAGGTGCTACCCCTAGTAATTAAGAGTCATGAGGAATCGATTGGTGTATATTACAATCTGCTAGAATGTTTTCTACTATGAGTTAGTATTTTTTCTAACACTTGATAAGACTGTACAAATCGCATAGACCTTACACTAGCCGCTTATACACTTACACTCACACGCACAGGTACACTTACACTCACAACTGAAGCTCAATTTTGATGAAATCTTCTTTGATGACTCATCTTTGATGACTCAATCTTTGATGAAGTATCTTGATATCGCACCTTATTGATGATGTCATATTTGATGACTCATCTTTGGCCTACCTCTAGATCATAAGCTGCCCACAGACGCAGCAAGCCCCCTCCCGCAAAGGATGGAGGCCCCGCACCCGCAGGTTGCACCCGCCGAGCGAAATGAACAACTATATATACTATAAGTCATTCATTTTTAATTCTACTTAAACATTTCAAAAGAATTTTCTTTCAAATATACTATGAGTCATTCATTTTTATTTCAACTTAAACATTTTATTAAAAACATTTTCGCGAATCTAAAACTGTAACTCATTACAGACCTATTATTTAACACATATATTATTAACATTATTTTACTTAATACTTTTTACTTAATACTTTTTACATTTAGTAAATTTTTTAAAAATAGTATGTAAGAAGAAAAAAAACCAGAGTGTTTGATAAATAAACATTTTATTTTTACTACAACTGTACGAAAATTGTATTAAAAACATTAACATTACATACCCTTAAAGCAGTAAACAGTAAAACAAAATGTTAGCTAACACCTAGGGGGGATTAGTATGCTTTGTTTTACTGCTTTACTGCTTTAACTCATGTTTAACTGCTTTAACTCATGTTTACTGCTTTAACTTATATGTTTTTACTGCTTTTAACTCACATATTTTTAGCATTACATACCTTAAAGCAGTAAATCAGTAAATCAATAGAGGGTGTTACCTAACAACCTAGGGGGGATTAGTATGCTTTTGTTTACCTGCTTTACTGCTTTAATCATGTTTTACTGCTTTAACTCATTGTTTACTGCTTTAACTTATATGTTTTACTGCTTTAACTCATAATATTTATTAACATTACATAACCTTAAAAGCAGTAAATTCAGTAAATCAATAGAGTGTTACGTAAAACACCGAAGGGGGATTAGTATGATTTTTGTTTTACTGGCTTTAACTCATTTTTAACTGCTTTAACCATGTTTAGCTGCTTTAAAACATCACTGCTTTACTGCTTACTCTCTCTTTGCTCTTTAAACTTTCTGCTTTACTGCTTTAAACTCCTGCTTTAACTGCTTAAATACTGTTTTACTGCACTTAAACGTCTTATATTTATTAACATTTATTTTTTTATTTGGTTAATACTTTTTATTTATTTTAATTAATTATTTTTATTTATTTTTATTATTATTTTTATTATTTTTTTCATTATTTTATTTTATTTCTTATTATTATACTTAGTGTTTATTTTACTTCAGGTCCTATTGTTATTATTGTTTAGAACACACATACACACGCACACACACACACACACGCACACTTACACTTATACACACACACATTATGACACTTATACACACATTCACTATGACACTTACATTTACCCATAGACACGTACATTTACACTTATACCAGCATGCGGTCACACAAAAGCACACACATCACACACTTACATTTACACTTATACACATCGGTCACACACCCAACACACACACTGTCACTTATACCACATTCCTTATGATACTTATATACACACATTCACTATGACCACTTCGATTCACTTACTCACACACAGATTTACTTACACTCACACAGATTTTACTTACACTCAAACACAGATTTACTACACACACAGATTTTACTTACACTCGCACACAGATTTACATCACACACAACACACACACACACTCACGCCCCTGCACACTCACTTACACATATACCGCTATAATTTATTAAAACATTTTATGTTTTAATTAAACATGTACATTTTTATTACTCATTCAAATATACTAAAATTATTTCAAAGAGTTTCCTAAAACTTCTATAAAAATAAATCAATCATATTCTGAACTTGGATTTTGTTTTTAATTGAGAAATTATTTTTTGTTTAATAATTCTTGGAACTATCAAGTTTTTCAAAAAAATATTATTTTTATAAAATTTATGGAAATTTTATTAAAAACATATATTTTACGTACCTTAAAGCAATAAATCAGTAATTCAATAGGCCAGCAGCCCTCTACATCAAGCTATGCCACGTTTTGTTCTATGGACTTACTGCTTTACATCTTTACCCATGAATTAAGTATAAAAATAACAAAAATAATTTCTTCTCTGCTAACATAACATGTATTTTTATTAAAATCATTCTAAGTTTTTAATTTAAAAAATAACAATTATTCACTAACATTTATATTATTCACTCGATGTTAACTAAAATAATTTCAAAGTTTTTTAAATAATTCGATTTCTTTATTATATTATTATTTATTATTATTATCTATGTACTTTGACAATCCATCACGAGAAAAAACAACAACCCGCACTCCTTAACGATACGAAACTGACCTCACTCTGTAAAATGTGGTTGAAATAACTACTTTAGCCTAAATTTAGGATAATCTTTTTGTAACCCGCGGCGATTTAAGCCTAATTCCAGTTCAAAATATATTTCAAACTGACTTTTCTGTAAATGTGGTGCAATAACTACTACTTTAGGCTAAATTTAGGCCTAAATTTAGGATAATGCCTTTTTTGTAGACGGGCTAATTTTAACCTAATACCGAGGTCAAAGAGGTAATTCAGTATAAGACGAAGAATATTGTTATGTCTTATTTTTATAAATCTGATTCAAACTGAAACATATGCGGATGGTAAGATCCTTTAAGCAGGTACGAAGGAAAGTTTCCCTTACTTGTGATGGTCGAAGTAGTTTTTCCCTAGTTCCTCAAGCTAACCACCAGGGTCGCATGAAGCCCACCGCAACAGGCAGCCACCGCACCCGCTGTGCGTCCCGCCGCGTCCCGCCGCGCGCGTGCCCCGCAGGCGCAATATTTCCGCGTTCCCGCCCGCCGCGTGCGCCGCAGGCGCAATGTTAGAGAAAAGAAATAATATAATATATATATATATAATATATATATTATATATAATATGATACTATATTATATATATATATATATATATAGATATATATATATATATATATATATATATATATATATATATAATATATATTATATATATATATATATACTATAATATATATAGATATATATATTATATATATTGTGTGTGTGTGAGTTGTAAGTGTCTATGGGTGAACGTAAGTGTCTATGTATGTGCGTATGTGTGAATAAGCGATATAGTGTATTTTATAAGTGTAAGTGTAAGTGTCCCTATGGTAAGTGTAACTGCTTATAAGATGAATCATCCATATAGGTGGTATCAAAGATGACGCTAATCAAAGGATGAGTCATCAAAAGATGACCACGCAAAGCTGAGGTCCAAAGCTAAGTTATTAAGTTGAGGCATCGAATACTGAGGCATCAAAAGCTGAGGCATCAAAGTTGACGGATCAGCAAAACTGAGGCATCAAAGTTGAGGCATCCAAAACTGAGGCATCAAAATTGTACCGTAGAATACAAATGGGTATCAAAGTTGAGGTAACAAAATATCGAGTGGGTGGGTGCGTATGTTTGTGTGTGTATGGTGTGTGTGTGTGCGTGTGTGTGCATGTGTGTTCTAATATAATAACATAGGCATGAAGTAAATAACCACTAAGTATAATAAAAAATAAAATAAATGTTTTAAATAATTTACAAATCTTGATATAGAGTGAGTGTGCGTTGTGTGTGTGTATGTGTGGTGTGTGTGTGTGTGTGTGTGTGTGGTGTGGTGTGTGGGTGTGTGTGTGTGTGTGGTGTATGTGTGGTGTCTAAATAATAATAACAATAGCATGAAGTATAATAATTAAAATAAAAATAAAATGTTTCCATAATTGTACATTAGATGTTCGAATTTTACAACCACTTCTATACGTGTGTGTGTGTGTGTATGTGTATCTAAATAATAATCAACATAGGCATGAAGTAAATAACAGTAACGGCGGGCGAGTACGCGAAAATATTGCGCCTGCGGCACGCGGCGGGCGGACGCGGAAATATTGCGCTGCGGGCGCACGCGGCGGGCGCACGCGGCGGGCGGGACGCACCAGCGGGTGCGGGGTTGGCTGCTTTGCGGGTGGGGCTATGCTGAGCCTGGTGTTAGCTTATGAACTAAGTGGAAAACTACTCCGGACCAATCACAAGAAAGGAAAAACATTTCCTTCTTACTGCTTAAAGGATCTTTACGCGATCAGCATGTTTTCAGTTTGAAATATATTTATCGAATTAATAATATGCATGAGTGAGAGGTAAGCGATGATACCTTTTGACCTGGTTTTAGGATTAAATTAGCCCGTCCACAAAAAGGCTTATCTAAATTTGGCTAAATTTTAGGCCTACCGTAGTTATTGCACCACATTTACAGAAAAAGGTAGTTTGAAATATTATTTTGACCTGAATTAGGCGTAAAGCGCTCCGGATACAAAAAGGATTATCCTAAATATTAGGCCTAAAGTAGTTATTATCAACAGCATTGTACAGAGAAGGTATTTCGTATTGTAAGGAGTGGCGGGTGTGTTGTGTTTTGCGGTGATGGATTGTCAATGTACATAGATACTAATAATAATAATAATAATAAAGGAAAATACTGAATTATTTAAAAATTGAATATTTTTAGTTAACATCGGACGGGGAATAATATAAATGCAAAAGAATAATAAAAATTTTTAAATAAAAACTGAAAAGATTTTAATAAATACATGTTATGTTAGCAGAGAAGAACTTATTTTTTGTTATTTTTTTATACTTTTACTTGGCTAAAGATGATGTATAGCAAGTAAGTCATGAGAACAAAACGTGGAATAGCTGATGTAGAGGGTGTCTAGGCTGGCCTTATGATGTTACTGATTATTGCTTAAGTACGTAAAATAAATTTTTTAAAAAATTTTCATAAAATATTATTACAATTAATCTAAAACTTAATAAAATAATTAATTATAAACAATAAAGTATTAACAGTTAATAATAATTCTTTGTTCAAGATAATGATTGATTTTTATTATAGAAGTTTTAGGAAACTTTGAAAATAATTTTAGTTTATATTTGAATGAGTAATATAAAGTACGATTTTAATTAAACATAAAATGTTTTAATAAATTATACGTTATATGTGTAAGTGATTGTGTATATGGTGGTGGTGTGTGTATGTGGTGTGTGTGTGTATGTGTGTGTATGTGTGTGTTTTTGTGTGTAAATCTGTGTGTGGTTGTAAGTAAATCTGTGTGTGTAAGTAATCTGTGTGTGAGGTAAGTAACATTGTGTGAGTGTAATTAAATCTGTGTGTGAGTGTAGTGTAAATGTAGTTCCATAGTGAATGTGTGTATAAGTATCTTAGTGAGTGAATGTGTGTCTAAGTGTAAGTGTGTGTGTGGCTGTGTGTGTGTGGTGTGTGTGTGTGGTGTGCCGCATGTTGTAATAGTGTAAATGTAGGAGTGTGGTGGGTGTTGGTGGTGATGACCGCATGTGTATAAGTGTAATTTAGGTGTCTATGGGTAAATGTAAGTGCAAGTGTAATTGCGTATAAGTGTCATAGTAAGTGTGTATAAGTGTAAGTGGTGCGTGTGTGTGTGCGTGTGTATGTGTGTTCTATAATATAAAAAGGCCTGAAGTAATAACACTCAGTATAGAATATAAAATAAAAATAAATAATAAAAATAATAAAAATAATAATAAAAATAAATAAAATAATAATAAATAAATAAAAAGTATTAAAACAAATAATAAAACAATAATGTTAATAAATATAGTGAGTTAAAGCCGTAAAACATAGTGAGTAAAGCAGTAAAGCAGAGAGTTAAAGCCGTAAGTTAAAGCAGCAAAGCAGAGAGTTAAAGCAGTAAGCATGAGTTAAACCAGTAAAACAAGAGTTAAAGCAAGTAAAAACATGAGTTAAAGCAGTCAAGCAGTAAAACAAAAGATACTAACCCCTCTTGGTGTAGGTTAACACTCTATTGATTTTACTGATTTACTTGATTAAGGTTGTAATGTTAATTAATATATGAGTTAAAGCAGTAAAACATATAAGTTAAAAGAGTAAAAGCAGAGAGTTAAAAGCAGTAAAACATGAGTTAAAGCATTAAAGCGAGTAAAACAAAAGCATACTAATCCCCCTAGGTGTTTGGTAGGAGGGCTAATTGATTTACTGATTTACTGCTTAAGGTATGTAATGCTAAAAATATCAATGAAGTAAAGCAGTAAAACATGAGTAAAGCAGAAAACATGAGTTAAAGCAGTAAAGCAGTAAAACAACAGCATACTAATCCCCTAGGTGTTAGGTAACACCCTCTATGTTTGATTTCACTGATTTACTGCTCTAAGGTAGTAATGGTTAATGTTTTTACATAAATTTCGTACAGTTGTAAGTAAAATTAAATGTTTATTTATCAGAACACTCTTTATTTTTTTCTACATACCAATTTTTAAAATTTCAATAAATTAAAAGTATTAAGTAAAAAGTATTCAGTAAAAATAATGTTATAAATATATGTGTTAAATAATAGGTCTGTAATGAGTTACGTTTTAGGTTCGCGAAAATGTTTTTAATAAAAAATGTTTAAGTATGAAATAAAAATGAGTGACTCATAGTAAATATTTGAATAGAAATTCTTGAAATGTGTTAAAGTATGAAAATAAAAATGAATGACTTATAGTATATATATTTTTCATTCGCTCGGAGCGGGTTGCACCTGCGGGTGCGGGGCCTCAATCCCTTTGCGGGAGGGGGATTGCTGCGGCCTGGTGGGCAGCTTATGATCTAAGGTTGAGACATAAGATGAGTCATCAAAGATGAATCGATAAAGATGACGTCATCAAAGAATATGACTTCATCAAAGATGAGTAATCAAAGATGAGGCAACAAAAATGGGGCTTCGAGTGTGTGAGTGTAAGTGTAAGTGAACCTGTGCGTGTGAGTGTAAGTGTATCTGGGCTAGTGTAATGTCTATGGCGAGTGTGAAGTCGCTATAGTGTTATTAAAATATAACCTCATAGTAAGAAGCATTCTGACGCAGATTGTAATGATACCACCAATCGATTCGCTCATACCTTTATTACCCTAGGGTAGACACCGCATATTCGGGTATTCTAGGCTCAGGGGAGGCTAGAAAAGCTTGAAAAAAGTGGCACTCAGTGGCACTATGTGGCACTCACATGGCACTATGGCACTCACTTGACACTCATTGGCACTAACTGGCACTCAATTGGCACTCACTTTGGCATCATTGCACTAATTGGCACTACACCTGGCACTCATGCTAATATCTCATAGAACACTATAGAACATCCTAGATACTTCTACGGTGATTGGGAACCATCAAGCCATCAAATTACCGTGGGTCAAAAATTGACCCATGGTATCTGAGCAATGTCAGTCCGAAATATCATGGGTCAACCAAGGTTAAACATCAAAAAAAGCTAGTCCTAAAGGAAGGACAGCAAAGAAATTACCGTGGGTCGAAAATGACCCATGGCAGACCAAAGGATTGTCGTGTGTTTGTCCTGTGTTATAAGTGTAAATGTATAGTGCAAGTATTATGGGTGATGAAGTTGTCATAGTGAATGTATGTATAAGTGTGTGTGTTTGTGTGGTGTGTGTGTGGTGTGTGTGTGGTGTGTGTGTTTTGGTGTGTGTGTTTGTGTGTGTGGTGGTGTGCTGTGTGTGTGTGTGTGTGTGTGTGTGTGTGTGTGTGTTTGTGGTGTGTGTGTGTGTGTGCTGTGTGTGTGTGTGTGTAGGATCGGTACATCTATGCGTTCAAGTTAGGAACGAAAAGTGTGACGGGTGGGCCACGAGTTGGGCAAGAATTGGCGTGGGCAAAATTGACCCATGGTATATGGCAAGGTTAAGGTCGAAATATCATGGGTCAACAAGGTAAAAGAATCAAAAACGGGCTTAAGCCCCTAAAGGTAGCCAAAAATTACCAGTGGCCAAAATTGACCGCATGGATATCTGGCAAGGTCAAGGCCCAAATATCATGGTCAAACAAGGGTAAGACATCAAAAAATAGCGGCTAAGCCATAAAGGAAGATCAAAAATTGTACCGTGGGCAAAAATGACACATGCGAAGAAACAAAGCTGGGTCGACAAAAATTTAAGGTGTGGGTGTCAAAATTGACGCCAAGGAAAGACAAAGGTTGGTCTGAAAATTATGGAGGGTGCGGCGCAATAATTTGACCCCTGGAAGACAAAGGTAGAAAAATTACCGTGGCAAATTGACCGAAGACAAAGAGCAAAAATACCGTGGGCCAAAATTGACCCCTGGAAGACAAGGTAGCAAACACCGGGTGAGGCGGCAACGTTGCCCAGGAAGAGATTCAATAAGGGTAGGCTCAATAGGTTACTGGGTCAAATAAATGGATCCTCATGGAATATAAAGGGTGTGATAATATTATGTCAAACAAGGTTAAGAGACATCTAATGAAATAGGGTCTTAAGCCCGTAAGGATTAGATCTTTCAAAAGATCGTGGGCATATAAATTGTACCTCAGTGAGTCGGAAAACTCTAGGGGGGCTAAGAATATGGGGGCAATACGTACAGGTTTGTTGCTAAGCGTTTGGCTGCAACCTTCTGGATAGGGGTGCAAAAAGGTTTGTCATATAAAAATAGGGTTTTCATAAGATATATTCCGGGGGCTTAATATAATGACGCCATTGGAAGACCAGATGAGGGTTGGTCGATATAATATAGGTCAATGGCCCAATAAAGGTAAATATGGCATTCAAAAGTGGTCATACACGGTTAAAGATATTCGAGCTCAAAAATTGTGGTTTATTGGTCTATGTTTATTCAAGGCGAAAAAGGTCGGCGTCACGTTTGGGGCGCTATGGCGATAATATGACTTCCTTACATATCGGTATTTATTAAAACTATACTAGATATAGAGCGTATATACCGAGGAGGAATTGAATACAAGTAGTTAATATGTGATATAAATGATATATAGTATATATTATAATATTATAATTTATATATATTATAGTATTAGATATATATATTTATAATAGTATTAAAGTAATTATGTATATATTAGTAAATATGTATATTATAGTGAAATTCATATATAACTATGTATTATATATGATCTGATTTATTAGTTTATATAATATATTATATATCGGTCAAACTCATCTATCTCATTTGTCCATTTGAATTTTATCGGTTTAACATCTGGAATTTTTGTTTTATAGTATAGCGTATTTGTGGCTCAAAGTTATTATTGTCTGTTTGTTTCTTTATTTTTTTATCAAATATAAATTATATTTTTTGTTTCGGTAGATAATTGACTGAGTGTCGTTATGTCATTGCTGATTACTTATTTGATATGGTTATTTATTAAGTTCATTGGTAAGGGTGTTTTCTAATTTTCGCTGTATTAATTATTAGAAGTTGTAACAATATTTTATATGTTTCTCTGAGGATTGTGGTTTTAATGGTTGCGATTTCTTACATAAAAAAGTTTATTATTTCGGCAACGTCTGTAAAAATCTCAACGTTTCACATGAATTTTGTTACTTTATGGGTAATTTCAATTAATTATGAAAGGTAATTTTTTAAAATGACTTACTTTCTTTTTGCCCTCGAGTGTATTAGTGTAGATGGGTATAGTTTGGGGCCGTTTTCATTCCATTAGTTAGGGTTTACTAATGGGCTTTCATAAGATTTGGTTAGGGGTCTTGGGGCTTACATAATCCATAGTGGACCTGTGGGCTATTAGTCTGGGGATAAATTTTGTTAGACATAGAAAGATTAACTGTATAATATATATAAGATAATTATAATATATATAAATATATATATATATATATAATATATTATATATTATATACTATAATATATATATATATATAGTATATATATATAATATTATATATATATGTGAACAAAGAAGTTAACCCGCATGCATTTTCGAAAATTATGATGGTACAGCTCCTCATAGAGACACGATGAAAGCGTACTAATCAAATTTCAAATGGAATGAAAAAAAATTATTATTTTTTTTTTTATTTTTTTTTATCCAAAACTAAGAGGTACAAGAAAACTGAAATAACATTTTAGAAATCAGCGTTGAAATTTGTATGAAAATGGAAAAAAAATGTTGTTTTTTTTTATTTTAGCTAGGAATACCAGGGAAACCGCAAAGATCAAAGTCGGCGGTTCTCGTGCCTCCGGGGGACGACGGGGACGTTGTCCCCCCTTTCCACCGTCGCCTCGAGCGCCCTAAAAAATTTATATGCGATTCCAAATAATCGTTATTGGTATAAAAATTTTTTTTCTTTTTTATCATCCATCCTTGCACACGCTGATCCAATATGATTATTAAGTTTTTCTTCTACTATCGTAGTCTTTGGAGATATAAAAAAAATAAAAAAAAAAATAAATTTTTTTTTTTCCATTTTCCGTAGAATTTCATACGCTGGATATCCCATCATCATTTATATATTTCTTGGTACTATCTATTTTGCAGATATGATGCGGGTTTTAGTTTGGCCTATATATATATGATAATATATTATATATATATATATATTATATATATTATATTATATATATATATATATATATATATAATTATATATATAATATATATATATATATATATATATATATAATAATATAATATATATAATATATAATTATTATCGTGGAAAAATTTTTGAAAATATGTGGGTCGCCTGTCTTCACTTCCTTATATATATATTATTATATATATAATATATAAATATTATATATATATATATTATATTATATAATATATATATATATATTATAATATAGTTAATATAATATATATATATCTAATATATATATATATAATATATATCTATTATATATATAAATTATATATATATATTATATATAAATAATATATATATATATATATAATATATATATATATATTATATATATATATATATAAATTATATAAATATATATATTAATATACGGAGCTTATTAATGAATTGTTTTATTTTACTATCTAATAAAAAAATGTAAAATTTTTTTTCCTTATTGTAATCACTACGTTTGCGTATTTCAAGTGGATCCGTTGATAATCTAAAAGAGATATCGGAAGGAAATTCTTTTATCGATATTATACAAATCGGAAATAAGTGAAAAAATTCATCCAGATATGTGTCATCCTACAGAACGGCGAATTCAGGATCTTTAATCAGAGGTTTTATTGTATATCTTTTTAATTTGGAATCTACATTTTAAATGTACGATATATGATTTTACTTCTTTAAGCGATTATAATCGCAAAAAAAAATCAAAAATATTTTTGAGGCATTTTGTAAATTGAAATCTTAGTTGTCTTAATACATGTTACGTAATGTTTAGTCATTCAGCTACATGTTCCGCTCAATTGTGCTTCTTTGTACTATTATTTTATTTTTTTTGTTTTTTTAAACGCAGTACTTACTAGAATTCGAAATTTGTTGAAAACGTCAATTAACGAGTAAAAAAAGTCAGAATTTTTATTCTAGAACGTAGGTAATTAGTCAGTCATAAATGGAATAAGATTCACAGCACGATTCATCAGCTTTTTTTTCAAAGAATTGAATTTGGGATAATGGAGGAAACTATAAAATTCAAAAATTAAAAAATTCATTTATCTAAACCAATATTAATTTTAAAAATAGAGCTTTGAAACGGACTGAGCCGGAGCCGGAGTTTGAGCTGGAGCCGTGAAAAAAATGTACAGCTCCAAAAACTTTCTCAAATGTTCTGTATTGTTTTAACAAAGCGTATAAATTACAGATTCAATCAATTCGGTATACTTTACTTCGATAATCAACATTTTATTTTAAAATTAACTGTTCAGAATACAGACTCAACAAACATAGATTCTTAAATTTAAATATTCAGTCAACAACATTAAGCATATAAATTTGAAGCCCTCACTTACAATTGAAACTCAACGCAGACTCGGCGGCAACGACAAAAAAATGTTCTAATTCAACTCGGTGACAATGCTATGACGAAGGGGTGAGAATTAGGGGTAGAAGATGGAGGAGAATGGGAGTCTTGTGACATCGGAGTAGGATAGTTCAGTTTGGTTTCTGAAGTGTGGATCTCGCATGAAGAATATATGGCGTCATCTCAGTAGACCAAAATATTGCATTCTAAAGCGTATACGATTTAAGACAAGTAAACCATTGCGGAACTTCTCTCTTTAAAGGGTAGTTACGCGATATATATCGAACGAACAATGTAATCGATTTTTTTTCGATTACTTCAAGCAATATTGCGAAATAAGTATAGGCGTTCTTTTCTTTTAAAACTAAAGAATACCAAAGGGTAGATGCACAATTTGAAAGAGTAAGGGTCTCTCGGCCTCAGCGGGGGACGACGGGGGACTTCGCCCCCCTCTGTCCACCCGTCGGCTCGAGCCTATAAAAATTTAAAAAAAAATTAAAAACAATACATATAAAATTAACATGATAAAAAAGAAACTGTGGCACCTATTCCGCCGTTTATATTGAGTTTTAGCTACACTACACTGCATTTGCTGCACAGTAGGATTATGGATGCGAATATGTGATTTATTATGTAACTTCCTTAAAGGTAAGTGCCCCTGAATTGCATGCGAGAATTTCGTGGTGTTTCCAATACGACTAAGATTTATTTATTGTTTTTGATAGGAAGAAATTTACCACAAAGGCAGTGCCGCACAGATTCAGGAGAAAAATACAGCAATTTGCCCTAATTAGTCGCCAAGTCACCCACCTTCGTCAAGAGAGTCGTCCAGTCCCATACATTATTGTTCTTAATATACGTCAATATGAGAGAAAAGTTTTTAAAACTTACACATTTATACTTATATATATATAATATATATATATATATATATATAATATATATATTACTTGTAATATAAATATATACTATATATATATAATATATTATATATATATAATAATATATATATATATATATATATTAATTATAATATATATATATTGTATTATTATATAT
>JABUQX010101835.1:0-15000 GCA_015478945.1 Trachelipus rathkii
ACTCGTCCGGATCTTAGTTTTGACGTGAGTTTTTTGGAAGAAAGATGAAAGAGGCTACGGTAGAAGATTATAAGGAGCTAGCTAAAGTGGCTCAAAGAGCAAAAAAGGAAGAAATTCAAATGAAAATACCCAAATTAAGAAAAGGAAGAATGAGGTTGGAGGTTTACTCTGATGCATCTTTTGGTAATGTAAGCGAGGGAAGGACACAGATAGGTTATTGCATACGGATAAGAGATAGAGAGGGTAATATATGTCCTTTATTGTGGAAGTCCAAAGTAGCAAAAAGAGTGGTTAGTTCAACCTTATCAGCCGAAACCTTGAGTATGGTGGAGGCTATAGAATGGGGGGAATATCTTAAATATTTGTGGGAGGAATTAACAATTACCAATGATTTTGAAAAAATGGATATTATAGCTATGACAGATTGTAAATCTTTAAGAGATAGCATACATTCTACTAAGGGGGTAAAGAATAGGATCTTGAGAATAGAGTTAGCTAATTTAAAGGAAAAAATGGAAAATAGGGTGGTTAAGTCAGTAGAATGGGTAAATTCGAGGTTACAAATAGCAGATGGTTTGACTAAGAAAAATAATATGAAAAATATAATCGAATTAAGGAAGGCTTTGGGATGTAATTAGGGGGTGAAAAAGCAAAAGTTTAAATTATAAGATACTTGTTTTAGTTTTTAGGTATGTATGTGGGTCGCTTCACGAAAAAAGGGGCTCATACTTTCTACTTCTGTATATGTCCAGTTTTTATGTGAGTTATTTTTTTATTGTTTTATTTTTTTCTAGGAATGATAGCAAACCTTGTTTTAATTTTGTTGGTATACTTTGACATGAATTAAGAATTAATTTTCTAATATTTTCATAATATGTTTTTTGAGTTTCAACGGCAGTAGAATTTTGTGATTAACGAAAATCCTAAATATTTGAAGTAGAGGACCAGAGAAAGCTATTTTTTTTATTTTTTTTCTCCGGAAATTTATGATAGAAACTTTCATTTAACTTTACCCTATACTATTACTATATTCAATCTTTATTCGTTCTGAAAGTTTTAGTCCCTATGGAGACCTTTTTTTTTTGCTTTCTTGATTTGTAAAAGGTCATCTGATTTATTAAGAGGTTAGTAAAATTTGGTGTTTACAATATCTAGTTACTTAATTTTACTTACATTATTTATATCTATTTTAAAACAAGATTCAAATTCTTGGATTCGTAAACATAGTACATTTAGAAGTAAAATAAAATTAAAATTAAAGAGTAAAACAAAACAGTTAAAAAATTAATTTACAAATGAGTTCCATTAAAAATAATGCCATGCTTCATCTTAGGGTGTCTTCTCTGGCTTGAACAAATTTAATCCTTGATTTCAGAGCATCAAGGTCATTATAACATAAATCAATAACTCCAATTGTCTTCAATAAATATCCTTCGATATCTTTCAATGACTACTTGTCCTTTTAAAAAATACAGCATTTTTTCCTAATAAAATAACAATGAATTTGTTTTTACAACCTTTCAAAAACAGCCAGTGCATAATTTAAGGTAATTAAAAGATATACACATATAACATCATCCTAAGCAATTACATATTAGTGATTACTATTCTATTAGAATACTTTAACATCATCTTTTTAACTTAAAGCCTTATGAAGCCACACTCAAATATGTTTGAACTATTGACTACTATTTGACATATTAGTCCAAAAATTTGCTCCTAAAAAGGCATACAATAAGATCTTAATAAATAATAACAATATATCTGTTACATTTTATGTGCGGAGAGCTTAAGATTTGTATAGAGAGAGCGTTTATTAATTCGGTGGTTGCTAAGGAATTTCCTACTGCTGTGTGGTATGTCTGGCCCTGTGCTATTGAGTGTTTTTTATTTAATATATATATAACGGCTGCGCGAGGAGAGAGCAGGATACTCTACTCTCATGGTCAGGTGGTTTGTAGTAGTATATTATACCATAAGATATGAGTGTGTAATATTTATGAATATTTTGGTTTGGCTTCTGTTATTTTTCTTACTTTTTTGCAAAAATTGTGAGTACTGTGGTGCCACTATGAGAATTAATACTAGACAGTGTATAGCATACAGAAGATAGATTTTGTGTCACTCGGAGGTGCAACTATGAGATAGTTTTTGTGAGCGCATCTATCGATGTGAGCTAACAAAACTAAAGGTCCATCTGCATACATGATTTTCTGACATAAAGATTTCTCGGCTGTGGGTACCGGGTTATTCGGAGCTGTCATCTCTATAGGTCGTGTGTGATATAGATATTATATATATATTATAAAATATATTCATATGGTACAAAATTCGCGAGCCGCGAGAGCAGTGGTTTGGGTTTGTTGTGTTTGTGGTCTGAGCTATTGTTATAATGTCATTGAGTGATTGAGATAATTTCGGGAGTGTTCTATATATGTTATATCTAGCTCTATTCTATTATTATTACAGAGTATATATACTGAACTGCATAAACTATGTTAGACGATCTATATGAGACCGGAATTGCTATTGGTTGTGCTTAGAGTCTAATTTGTGTAGAGTGATAAGATATGCCATGATTTGAGCGTTGTAGTCGAGAGTGCTTTGGTGAGAATTTCTTAAAAAGAGTCATGCATGATAACCGAAGAGGATTATTGTTAAGTGGTATGTGATGTTGCGTGATGGGTTTTCTTTGTATATAGTGAATAATGGCCGTCTTGTGTGAGTGAGTGTTGGTTTTAGTCTAAATGCTGCATTGTGTGCGGTGTCGTGATTATAGAAGAGAAGAGATAGATATATTTGAATTCATTGGTAGTTGATTTATCTAATCTAATAGTTCTATAAAGTTTTCAAAAATTGCAAGGTTGGTTTTTGCTATCGTAAGAATATATCTTGAGCGGAGCGAGGGTTTTGGTGGGGGAGTCATGAGAGTCTATGAGTGTGTTAGATGAGTCTAGATATATCTCGAGCATTATATGATTTTGTGTTTTGTGAGTGATCGTAGAGTTAGTGATGTACGTCTCTCTTAAGCATATACTAGACAGTATAGTTTTTATTATTGTTGCGTATATGCATGCAGTGCATTTATATCTTTCTTTTACGTTGAGAGAGTAGTGAGTCTGTAGTATTCATATCAGTTAGTAAATTTGAAATATGAAAGTAAGGGTGAGTATTCCATCTGATGGACTTTCTAGTGTGAGTTCGATTTTTGATTATAGTTTAATTTGTAATGTGTTGAAATCATTTGTGATTGCATTTCATAAGCTCTTCTCTTCCAATATATACAGTGTGATTGGTCAGAGCTCTATGTGCGAGAGTATGTCTGATCTGCGAGAATATATTATCTATGCGAGAACTTTTGCTTAATTTATCGTGAGAGAGTGTCGTGCTATAGTTTTTCTGTTCGATAGGGGCGTTCTCCAGTTGCTATTTTTGATTAATGCATACTTTGTTGTGTAGGTGATAATTTGATTCCAGAACTCTTTGGTCTTGGTTTTATGATTGAGAAATATAAATAAGATTTTTTCAATTTCTGAATTACATTTCATTAGTTTTACTTGTTTAGTGCAAACTTAAAATAGCACCGTGTTATATACATATTATTAAATTCTTCACCATCTCGTTTCTTCCCATTAGTTTTCCATTCCTTGAATCTTAAATTCGCTTCCTTATGTAGTTTATTTAGATTTTCATTCCATCCAGGTATACATTTTTTAACTTTTTTACAATCTACAGAAAAATTTTCACTTGCTATTTGTAGAATTTCACATATATCTTTATACCAGAAATTTAATAAATCTAAGTGTTTCTTGTCTTTGCAATTATAATTATTGCAATAGGAAACCTCATTTTTCATAAAATTATAATTGTCACACAAACAGTCAATATTAGTAGCATATTCATTCAATTCTTTAAGCGTAAGTTTATTCCAGTATACGAATTTAGTATCTGTTACTTTGTTATTAGAGAAATGAATACTTTCACTTACTTTAAAACAACATGATAAAGGAAAGTGGTCATATAAGCATAGATTATACAATATCTCAATATTAGTGAACATATCTTTTAGATTTCTTGAACAAATCACATGGTCAAGCCATGATGTCGTATTATGAGCAGGAGAAAGATAAGTAAATGAATCTTGCGGTAGACTTTTATCAACAACAGTCAAATGATTTACTTCAATAAATTCCTTTAATAATTTACCAAAAGTTGAATCATCAGAATCAGAGTTAAAATCACCCATTATAATTAGAGAATCATGATTAATACTTTTAATTAATGCCTCTATTTCTTTCAATGAATTAATAAATTCAATAACTGATTCATTATCTTTGTTAAAAAAGGGAAGATAAACATTTAAAATCATAATTTTATGAAGATTCAAATTTAAAACAATACCAATTATAGAGTCATTATGTAACACTGGTTCAATATTTTTTGATAAGGATTGTTTCCATAATATACACATACCTCTTTTAGGTCTACCCTCATGTATTACATTTACAACTTCTTTTTGAACAAAAGACACATTATCCCATTCTTCTGATAAGTTATTTATCAAGTGAATATCTTTTTCCATTAGCATTAATTCTTGTAATAAAATTATATCATGATTAAGCATAAGTTTCCTTATAGTATCTAAATTATTCTTAAATGAGTTACAGTTGTAAGTAACCATGTTTAAATCCTTAAAAACATCATTTGTTATTGCCATTATTTTTGTTTGTAAAAAATTTTCTGCATATTATTCCCGCAGGCCAGAAGTCTTCATTTAAAAGCTTTTCTTTAAATCTTGCATCACTTGTAATTTTAAATGATTTAGAGTAGGGATTCCTGCAATTCAACTCTTCAATATTTAACCAATCTATGTCCAAGCTTTCTTTGATAAATTCTTCTAAGTGAATATTTTTAACACTTAAATCACATCTGCCAATATAAAATTCCATAAACCTTTTGGCACTTCTTAAGTTATCATTAGGTTTCGAATTTTTAGTTCCATAAATTTTTGGTTTACTCTTTTTTTCGAGACTTCACAATAGTAAACATATCATCTTTTGATTTATCATATATATTTTCTTCCAATTGACGATCATTCGTCTCTTTAGAAACCAAATTTTTGGATTTTTCATATTTATCATCTTCCAATTGACGATCATTTGTCTCCTTAGAAACCAAATCTTTTTTAGGATTTTTCTTTGCACCTGTAAATCCTTTAAATGGAACAGATTTCTTTTTCATATTAAGAGAATTTGAAGCAACCTCTGCCCAACTTTTCTTAAGCATAATTTCATTTACTTCGGGTTTTCTGAAAGTAATAACTTCTTCAGAATCAATGCTTAAATCCATTTGGGAAGCAGGAGGTGCTGAATGTAATATTAAATTATGATCTAAAAGATCATCATTCGAAGTAAAACTTCCCGAAATTATTATATCTTTATAGTTTATCTCATTAAGTTTCCTTATATCATTTTTAATTTCAAATAAGTTCTCTTTAATACTAACCATATCAAATGCTAAGTTATTATCTTTTAATCTCTGATTTTTCAAGTGATTAATTTCCTCTCTCAGTTTCGTGACTTCATCAATTAAATTGATTAATTCTCCACCAATAATTTCAAAACCACTTGCTGGTGGGAGTGATCTATATGACTCTGCAACAAATTTAGGCAAATCTTTATTCTTATGTTTAGCAGAATGAATTAAGTCCAAAATGTTCTGCATATCACCTCTCAATAAATCATCTCCTCTTCTCAATTTTATTTATTTTCCTAATAAATTCGAAAGTCTCTGTTTAGCATCCTTGATATTAGAAGCATCAGAAAAAGCAATGCAAGTCATAACAATAGTATCATTATTGATCACATCTAAAGCTGTTGTCACATAACATAGTAAGTCATTAACTTCCATTTTTAACGATTCACTTAAACCATAAAAATAATAATAAAAGTCTTTAATAAGCAAAAAAGATATTCAAAGCTTACAAGCTAAAACACCGCACAATTTGTTCATCTTATAGTTTTTATAGAGAATTAATAATACAATAAATATAATATTAAAAAAGAAAAATACAAAGGAGATTTTTGTATTTCCTTGTAGATTAAAAGGAACGTATTTAAAATAAATAAGTAAATAGATAGATAGATAATAGATAGATAGATAGATATGATTAGAAGATAGTAGATAGATAATCAGATAGATAGATAGATAGATACGATAGGATAGATAGATAGATAGCAGAGAGATAGATAGATAGATAAAAAGATAGATAGAAAAAATTAATAAATAAATAATAGAATAAATAAATAGAGATATTTAATAGATAGATAGATAGTATAGATAGATAATAGATAGATAGAATAGATAGATAGATAGATAGATAGATAGCAAGGATAGATAGATAGATAGATTAGATAGATAGTAGATAGATATAGATAGAAAAATAAATAAAAGACTAGAATTAGAAAGATAAGCTAAAACAAATAGGTAGCAGGCAAATGGAAAGGCGAATGAATTGAATAGTGGAAAAGATGAAAAAGTTTTGATTAAAAATGTGCGCTCGATCGATGTTCATATCTTTGCAAATAAAAAAACAGATTAAATAAACGTTCTCACATTTATTTTAAATAATTTTTTTTCCATATTTACTAATTTGAATAGTTTTTCATATATTTTTTCCCATTTTTTTTGTTATTCCTAATGTCGCAATTTTTAAAGGCAATGTTTTCTACTTTAATATATATATATATATATTATATTAAATATATATATATATATATTAAATTATTTATATTTATTAAATTATTTTTTTATTAATAAATATATATATATATATTATATATATATATATATATATATATATATTTATATATAAAAAAAAATTTCTTACATATAATATAATATATATATATATATATATATATATATATATATATATATATTGTAAGATTTTTAACTTTGACAAGACAATCTTCAGGTGACAGGATAATAAAACTTTTATTTAGCAATGACTTTATTATTATTATATTCTTTATTAGACACAAAATGGTAGCAAAAGTAATCTTTAATGACAATAACGTGATACGTGGCTTTAGTGAGCGTGGTGGTAACTTCGTGAGCGTGGTAACTTCGTGAGCGTGGTAACTTCGTGAGCGTGGTAACTTCGTGAGCGTGGTAACTTCGGAGTAAGCGTGTAGAATTCGTAGCACAGAATAGACTCGTATACCTACTAGAATAGAACTGTTACAAAAAGGTCAGCTTACGTGTGTTTAATAGATGTTACATATAAGGGAGCCCAGACTGCGGCCACTTCCGCCAGAATGGGGGGCGACGGTCACTACCGTCTAAAATGGGACCCACTTGTCGGCCACTTCCGTCCAAGTGAGGGCGAGCTATGGCCACTTCCAAAAGCTCTAGGGAAACTCGAAGTGAGTTTGGGAAACGGTCACTACCGTTCCAATAAACAGTACCTCGGCCACTTCCGTAAGCACTGGCGCCGAATCGGCCACTTCCGAATTCGACTAGGGAAAGGCTGAAGGCCTTGGGCGACGGTAACTACCGTCTAAATGGGACCCACTCCGCGGCCACTTCCGTCAGAATGAGGGCGAGCTATGGCCACTTCCAAAAGCTCTAGGGAAACTCGAAGTGAGTTTGGGAAACGGTCACTACCGTTCCAATAAACAGTACCTTGGCCACTTCCAGAAGCACTGGCGCCGAATCGGCCACTTCCGAATTCGACTAGGGAAAGGCTGAAGGCCTTGGGCGACGGTAACTACCTGTCTAAATGGGACCCACTTGTCGGCCACTTCCGTCCAAGTGAGGGCGAGCTATGGCCACTTCCAAAAGCTCTAGGGAAACTCGAAGTGAGTTTGGGAAACGGTCACTACCGTTCCAATAAACAGTACCTTGGCCACTTCCAGAAGTACTGCCGCCAAATCGGCAAACCGAATTCCAGACTAGGGAAAGCTGAAGGCTTGGTCGCGGTAACTCCTGTGCTTAAAATGGGAACCCACATGTCGGCCACTTCCGTCCAAGTGAGGGCGAGCTATGGCCACTTCCAATAGCTCTGGAAACTCGAAGTGAGTTTGGGAAACGGTCACTACCGTTTCAATAAACAGTACCTTGGCCACTTCCAGAAGCACTGGCGCCGAATCGGCCACTTCCGAATTCGACTAGGGAAAGGCTGAAGGCCTTGGGCGACGGTAACTACCGGTCTTAAATGGGACCCACCTGTCGGCCACTTCCGTCCAAGTGAGGGCGAGCTATGGCCACTTCCAAAAGCTCTAGGGAAACCCGAAGGTTTGGGAAACGGTCACTACCGTTCCAGGTAAACAATGCTTCGGCCACTTCCAGAAGCACTGCCGCTAACCAAGTGAAGCTTAGGTTAGCTAAAAAAGGATTCGGCTGGGATGCTATTGCTTTCCCTAAAGCGGTAACTACCACAGTTGCCTAGTGAGAATGCCTAGAGAACTCCCTAGTTGCTTTCTGAAATCCTCAAATCTCGTGCCTCTTATATTCCTCAAAGAAGTTTGAATAAATAAATTATTAACTATAATGAATTACTTTTTAAATAATATTTACATAATCTAAAGAAATAAACTTTAATAAAATAAGTCTAAATTATTCGTACTTCTTGAAAAATAAAGGGTAACTAATTTATCTTTAATATATCCGATAATTACATTTATGTACAAACTCTAAAATCGATTTATAAACTGTAATAATATTTTATGGCAATATTATTCTTATTGGACTACGGAAAATACTAAATACTACTAATATTATCTTAAAATTAATTATTTAACACATAAAGTTCCTCAAATATCTTATATGAAAAGAAAATTAAAAATAAAACTTAAATAGCGGCATGTGTTCTGCATCTTTAAAAACGCAAGAAAAGCTTCAAAATATCATCCTTCTAAAATAGGCTTAATAATAATTAATTAACTCTTAAAACATTAAAACTACTTTAATATTTATAATATTAAATATATAAATGCATTTAGTAAACAATTAAACATTTATTTAAATGATTCTTAAATTATTAAACGAAAATAAAATATTACGAATACGCGTCATTTTTAAGAAGAGCAAATGCATCGATCCAAATCATACCTTTGCGGAGCTTCAAAAAGATTTAAAAGTATTCTTTCCATTATCTATTTGTATATACATTTATTTGATAAAGAAATCTAAAATAAAGCCATTGCATTTTAATTATAAATAATAAAATAGAATCTCTTATGGAAACATCTAAAGTCTCGTTACACGGGTTAACTTAAAATAATAAGAAAGTTTCATATTTGTACATAAAATGATAATTTAATAATAGTTATCGTAAAAGACTAATTTAAGGGAGACTTTAATAATCTGTTCTTTCATAAAGGAAGTTGGAATAGAAAAAAGTAAAATTTTACACTGCCCCCTCTTTAAGATTTCAACTTCTTTATTAAAGAATAGATTATTCCACACTTATTCTAAACTAATTCTAATATGAACAATATATGTTAAGTTTATGTAAATTATTTGTACTTCGATAATATTAGAACTTCGGCAATGAAATATTTATCAAACTTAAACCTATATTTACATATTTACAAGAATCTTTAATCAGGAACGGGATACTAAATAGAAAAACAAGAAAAATTACGTTAAAGCAAAAAAAAAATTTACTAACTTATTCCGAGATCTTTCTCAAAAGATTTTAACCTCTCAGCATTCCTTCAGACTTCAACAAAATATTCCTCTGTTCTTTTCTTTTATTTAAATTCTCTGTTCTCTTTAAAGGTTCTCAAAAAACATTAATACCATGGATTTCTTTTCGTAAAAACTATTCACATCAAACCTTTGATCAGTTTAATCATTATCAACAGCATAAAATAATTACAAAAAAAAAAGTCGACTTGCCCCGAAGTAGCATGCGTGAGTTAAGCGCTTCACTCACCATCCTAGTTCTATTTCAGCGGATTTGCAATAGCGTTTCCTAGGAAATCTAACTATTTTGGACTAAACCGGCAAATAGGTTTGACAGACCAAGTCAACCGCAAGGCAAAACTAAATAAGAGAAGTGGGTTAGACTCACTTCTGCCATAGCCTAAGCTATCTAAATCATCTAAAATAAGAGTAGTGGGTCAGACTCTCTTCTGCCATAGCCTTATAGCTACATAAATATAAATAATATCCTCTGTTGCAACGGAAAACTAAACCAATTAATCATCTTTAAAACAATATCATCATTACTAAAATCATTTTTCAAAACATCAAATAACTTCATCAAATCAATAATCACAAAATACTTTAATAACTTCAAAACTTAAGGAAACTAAATAAGAGAACTTCAATACTCAAATCTAAAATTCTACATTACTTTATGTTCTTAAGTATCAACTAATATCTCAAAATTCAAATCAAAAGAATAATCAACATTTTCTGCAATTAACCTTTCAATGATATCTTTATCCCTTCCTCATATCTTTCTTTAACCTTTCTTTATGCAAACAATAAGTTAAATACTTAAATCACAAAATCATTAAGAATAACTAAACAAGTTAGGGCATAATTCATAAGTTTTTAAATATTTAAAGACTGCTACAGCAACTAATCCTCATTAATGAATTAAACAACAGTTTGCATACTTTTAAAAATTCTCGGAAAGTATTATATTACAGAAACTTTAATCATCTTATAAAAATTACTTTACATTACAACATTAGCTTCTTAAGGGTATGAACAATACTATACAGAAAATTAAAGGGAAATATACTTTAAATGTTCCTGATTAAGAATTAAAGGATATTTATAGATTAAATATTGCCGTCGTTACTAATATCATCGCTACCTTTCTCCTCATCATTTTTAATATCAAAACTATTATTACTGCTATAATTAGTATCATTGTCACTTTTATTATTACTATTAAACAATATTTGATGCTCCAGATAAAGATTCAAAAAGGAAAAACTATTTACAGGATTTATATTATTTTTACCGTTCTTATTAACACTTTCGTTGTTATTGTTATAAGTAATACTAATGCATCACCGTTTATTAGTATTACATTATTACTATATCATTATCGGTTTAAAATTAATTATGCACTATTATCATTATTACTATCATTACCATCCTATTTCTATATTATTATCAACTAATATCAATTATTACTATAATATATTACTAATTATTCTTATTAAATATCTTAAATGTCTAAATAAAGATTTAAGAAGGAAAAGCTAACTACTGAATTACCTTTACCGCTACAGATTTCATTTTTATTATTAACATTAAGGCTGCCATTATTACTATAAATAATACTATTGTCATCATTTTTATGAACATCTATGTCGTCACGTTTACTTGTATTGTTAATTTTACAACTTTCATTATCATCTTTGCCAATGTCTTTATTACTATCAGTACTATAATCATTATAAACAATACAGTTATCGTCAATATCGTTATTATTATCATTATCACTATCGCAAGCATAATTATTATCTTTATTTTTATTATACCATTTAATATTATAATCTTTATTATCGTTATCACTATTAAACAACTTTAAATGTTCTAGGTAAAGATTTAGGAAGGAAAAATTGTCTGCTGAATTATTTTTACTATTACCTATTTCGTTTTTATTATTAACGTTAATGCTACCATAAGTATTATCATCATAAATATCATCAACGTCGTCACAAATATTTGTATTAATCTTGCAACTATCATCTTTACCATTACCATTACCATTATGTCTATAATCGTTATGAATAATATGGTTATCATTAATATTATTATCGTTATTATTCTCATCATCACTATAGAAAATATAATTATCAGCTCTATACCATTTAATATTATAACCATCATTATTAGTATTGTCTATATTACCATTATCCTTTGTATCATTAATATCATTAAAGTCATTATTCTCAATATTATCATTTTTAGTATGACTACTATTACTATCGTTTATTTGGACAAACTTCTTTTTCTTTCTTTTTCTTTTCTTTCCTTGAAAAGGCTCAGTCTCATTTAGAAAAACAGTTATCGTATTTCTTTTATGTGCATGGACGATTTTTAATTTTCTCAAATAGTTAAGAACTAATGCTTTAAAAAGGATATCACTTTCATTAAGATTATTAACAAGATCATTATCATTATTTGATTGAAGTGTTGTTATGATTTTAATGACTATCATTAGCAATAATTTCCTTTGCAATTTCTTTATTAGTCTTTGATTTATTGACATTTTTATTTAGATTTATCTTTAATACAAGTTTACTATTGAAATTTAATAAAAACTTTACTTTTTAACTATTTGACATTTATTATTAACCTGCCTGTACCATGTCTAGCAAGCTTAATACTGTCATTGTCGAACTGTGCGATTGTCTCGCGCTATGGCCACCAATGTAAGATTTTTAACTTTGACAAGACAATCTTCAGGTGACAGGATAATAAAACTTTTATTTAGCAATGACTTTATTATTATTATATTCTTTATTAGACACAAAATGGTAGCAAAAGTAATCTTTAATGACAATAACGTGATACGTGGCTTTAGTGAGCGTGGTGGTAACTTCGTGAGCGTGGTAACTTCGTGAGCGTGGTAACTTCGTGAGCGTGGTAACTTCGGAGTAAGCGTGTAGAATTCGTAGCACAGAATAGACTCGTATACCTACTAGAAAAGAACTGTTACAAAAGGTCAGCTTACGTGTGTTTAATAGATGTTACATATAAGGGAGCCCAGACTGCGGCCACTTCCGCCAGAATGGGGGGCGACGGTCACTACCGTCTAAAATGGGACCCACTTGTCGGCCACTTCCGTCCAAGTGAGGGCGAGCTATGGCCACTTCCAAAAGCTCTGGGGAAACCCGAAGGTTTGGGAAACGGTCACTACCGTTCCAGTAAACAATGCCTCGGCCACTTCCGTAAGCACTGGCGCCGAATCGGCCACTTCCGTATTCGACTAGGGAAAGGCTGAAGGCCTTGGGCGACGGTAACTACCGTCTAAATGGGACCCACTCCGCGGCCACTTCCGTCAGAATGAGGGCGAGCTATGGCCACTTCCAAAAGCTCTAGGGAAACTCGAAGTGAGTTTGGGAAACGGTCACTACCGTTCCAATAAACAGTACCTTGGCCACTTCCAGAAGCACTGCCGCCAAATCGGCAGAACCGAATTCGACTAGGGAAAGGCTGAAGGCCTTGGGCGACGGTAACTACCTGTCTTAAATGGGACCCACTTGTCGGCCACTTCCGTCCAAGTGAGGGCGAGCTAATGGCCACTTCCAAAAGCTCTAGCATAGTGTATGAGAATAATTATTAACGGTTCCCCCAAATTCTTAAACAGTACCTTCGGCCATTCCAGAGTACTGCCGCCAATCGGCAAAACCGAATCGATCAGGGAAGGGCTGAAGGCCCTTGGTCGACGTAACTAACCTGATTTAAATGGGACCCACATGTCGGCCACTTCCTCCAAGTGGGGCGAGCTATGGCTCATTCCAAAAGCTCTGGGAAACTCGAAAGTGAGTTTGGGAAAACGGTCACTACCTGTACTACCACACACCTTGGCCCTTCCAGAAGCACTGGCAGCCGAATCGGCCACTTTCAGAATTCGACAGGAAAGGCTGAAGGCCTTGGGCGACGGTAACTACCGGTCTTAAATGGGACCCACCTGTCGGCCACTTCCGTCCAAGTGAGGGCGAGCTATGGCCACTTCCAAAAGCTCTGGGGAAACCCGAAGGTTTGGGAAACGGTCACTACCGTTCCAGGTAAACAATGCTTCGGCCACTTCCAGAAGCACTGCCGCTAACCAAGTGAAGCTTAGGTTAGCTAAAAAAGGATTCGGCTGGGATGCTATTGCTTTCCCTAAAGCGGTAACTACCACAGTTGCCTAGTGAGAATGCCTAGAGAACTCCCTAGTTGCTTTCTGAAATCCTCAAATCTCGTGCCTCTTATATTCCTCAAAGAAGTTTGAATAAATAAATTATTAACCTTAATGAATTACTTTTTAAATAATATTTACATAATCTAAAGAAATAAACTTTAATAAAATAAGTCTAAATTATTCGTACTTTCTTGAAAATAAAGGGTAACTAATTTATCTTAAAATATATCCGATAATTTCATTTATGTCCAAAACTCTAAATCGATTTATAAACTGGTAATAATATTTTATGGCAATATTATTCTTATTGGACTACGGAAAATACTAAATACTACTAATATTATCTTAAAATTAATTATTTAACACATAAAGTTCCTCAAATATCTTATATGAAAAGAAAATTAAAAATAAAACTTAAATAACGGCATGTGTTCCGCAACTTTAAAAACGCAAGAAAAGCTTCAAAATATCATCCTTCTAAAATAGGCTTAATAATAATTAATTAACTTTTAAACACTTAAAAATACTTTAATATTTATAATAATAAATATATAAATATGTATTTAGTAAACAATTAAACATTTATTTAAATGATTCTTAAATTATTAAACGAAAATAAAATATTACGAATACGCGTCATTTTTAAGAAGAGCAAATGCATCGATCCAAATCATACCTTGGCGGAGCTTCAAAAAGATTTAAAAAGTTGATTCTTTCCATTATAATTTGTATATAAGGATTTATTTGAAAAGCTAAAGATGATAAAGTTGAAGCATTTAATTATAAATAATAAATAGAATCTCTATGGAAACATCTCCAATCTTCGTTACACGGTAACTTAAATAAATAAGACAAGTTTTCAATATTGTACATAAAATTGATAAATTAATAAGTAGTTATCGTAAATAGACTAATTTAAGGGAGACTTTAATAATCTGTTCTTTCATAAAGGAAGTTGAATGAAAAAAGTTAAATTTAAAATAATATATATATATATATATTATATATATATATATATTAATATATATATATAATATATATATATATATATATATATATATATATAATAATATATATATATTATATATATATGATAATATATATAATATATATAT